>CAIGRK010062745.1:0-10619 GCA_903798315.1 Fraxinus greggii | reverse complement strand
GGCTTAATATGATTTATAATAATGAAGTAAATATTTGTTAATAATTGTGTTGCTTGCTAAACTTGCTCAATTTCTGAGTCATCTATGATTATGTTAGTGAGGAACGTATTCCTATTTCGACTCTTACACATGTTGTTATTACTATATATAATTCTTTTTATCGCAGCTCGACCCTATCCATTTTTTATCCTACAAAATATCAAATGAATATATTAGGTCATTCCTAAGCAAATTAAAGTGATGCAATATGTTTGCATCATCACATTGCATCACTGCAAACGTGTAGTAGATAAAGAGTGTACACTTCTTACTTTAAGGTGGTGTTGTTAGTGTTTTATCGGGACCATATAACGTGTTAACGATATAAATATATCTCTAGGAAAAGATAAAAAAGTATAAATCAATATATTTAATCTATCTATCATCACAATCTTTTATATAAAATTATGTTAATCTTGCTTTCACCAATTTATTTATTTCAATTGTACCCTACAACTAAAGGTACTCTTCAGTTAGTTTATAATTCAAGTGGGTTAGTAAACTAAGTACTTTCCAAGAAAGAGATCAACTTGGAAGGACATAAAAATGGTATTGCGAGTTCGTGTCCAAAGCACTATGAGAAATTTCCTGTCAATTCTATGCTAGTGGAACTATGTGTATAAAATTCCAAATCTTCGTTAGCACGAAAAAGAAGAAACGATTTTAATTCATATCGATATTATAATTTGATTGATAATCGTAAAGCTACTTTGTGAGGTAAGGGACCGTTCAACCATTATACGGGTGAGAGGCATAAGATTTTTTGGTCCCAAAAGCAAACATCACATGTCACTTGTCCCAATAGTCCCTATATGTTGGTAAAAAAAAATTATAAGCCGGTCAATATCAATGTTAGTCACGTACCTCTGTAGAATTCAAAACTTTTATCCATACAGTTTATATGACTCGTAAGTCATGTTTCTCTATACTCGTTCACATTGCTTCACATTTCATGGGTGGTTCGAGTCAAATTGAAAGATAAGCTATATGAGTGTATATAATGAAAAAGATAATTATAATTTCCAAAAGGGACAAAAAAAAATAATAATAAAGTATAGTGTAAAGAAGTGTAATCTGCATGGCGTATGCATTAAACCAAACAAATTATAGAACTTGTAAAGCACTTTATTGCTTATAATCTTACTAATTTGAAATAATAGCAGCCAAGATGGGCCGGGTGAGTCAAAGTTACAAAGATACCACTCTATTCTCTTTCCACCATACCCCTCCAAAAAAATTTCTCTATATATACACTCAAATCATTCAATTATTTTCTCATTCTAACCATCCCACAGTAATTACATACACAAACTCAAAATCATTCAAAAATGAGTGAAGTAGTGGAAGTAAACTCAAGCCCAGTAACGATCATCAAAAACCCATCTGGAACAGAATCTCCAGTTCAGGTGATCTCAACTCCACCATACCAATTGACTCGATCACCATTGATTTATGATTCAGTTAATCAGACGAACCCTAAAAGCCCATTTGCTGTGGTTACACCTTTAGCAAGTCCGATGAAAAAGGCCATGAAAAGCATGCAAAACTACCTTGAAGAAATTGGTCATCTGACGAAGCTTGGTCCACAAGAAGATTGGCTTCCAATTACTGAATCAAGAAATGGGAATGCATACTATGCTGCTTTTCATACCCTGAGTTCTGGAATTGGAATTCAAGCCCTTGTTCTTCCTCTTGCTTTTGCTGCCCTTGGTTGGTAAGTAAATAAATTTTCAGTTGGAAATATTGACATAAAAAGTAAAATTTGTTTTAAAGATAAAATGATAAACTTAACCTATCTAACAGGATTATTTGCTTATAAGTAGATTTTGAAAACGTAGCCAAACAACGTAAATCATATTCATTTTTAACAAAGGCTCAACACATGTACAGTTTTCATAGATATGATAGCATCGAGATCTCTGCTTAATGTCTTTACCTTCTTTGATATTAAGTGAAACGACGTTCGTATATCGAAAAGTTTAAACTATAAAAAATAAAATACGATTATATAATTAAGGTATGATTTGGTTTCTCTATCAACTGATAAATTGCAGGACATGGGGAATTATATGCCTGTCATTGGCATTCGTATGGCAATTATACACTTTGTGGCTACTAATACAACTCCATGAATCCGTCCCTGGAACTCGCTATAGCCGTTACCTCGTGCTCTCAATGGCTGCTTTTGGTAATTAATGACCATCCCTAATTATTATCTCTAATAATTAAATTATATTAATTATTTTACTGTCACAAAAAATCGAACTCATTTACAGTCATGCTAGTTAGATAGGACTTCTTTTTTTTTAACTTCTTATACAAGAGTTTCACGAGAAAGTTAATTTAATTGGTATTTGAAAAATAATTTTTAAAAGAGTTTCATCTTCTTGTAAAGCTTTTGAAGGAAACCATATTAGATCAGTTTCATTTAAAAGCTCTTCTAACCGTCGCATCGAAGAAGTGATTTTACAAAATTAACTAAACGGTTTCAAAAACTCCTTCCAACTTCTAAAAAACATGCCAAACGGGCCCTTTGCTACATATTATGGCATGGATCCTTTTGTTCATCAAGACAACTAATACACCTAGAGGATATTGTTTCAGGTAATAAGCTGGGAAAGCTATCGACTCTTCTCCCAACCATGTATCTCTCCGGCGGCACTTGCGTAACCCTAATAATGATTGGCGGCGCCACCTTAAAAATCTTCTTCCAAATTGTGTGTAGCAACCCTACATGCAATGCAGATTCGATAACTACCGTTGTGTGGTACATTATTTTCACTTGCTCAGCCGTGATCTTGGCTCAACTTCCCAACTTGAACTCCATCGCCGGAGTATCCCTGATTGGCGCTGCCACGGCAGTCACATATTGTACTCTAACGTGGGTTTTGTCTGTCACCAAAAACAGGCCAAATGGCATATCCTATGAACCCTCAGAGACCAAATCGGATATTGCTAAAATTTGCAGCATTCTTAATGCTCTTGGAATCATTGCATTTGCTTTTAGGGGACACAATCTTGCATTGGAAATACAGGTTTGAAATTTTAACTCTTCTTCAATTTAAAAAACCAAGAGATACTTTACACATATTAATGATTATAATACTACAATTCTGGGTCCTACGTCGATTGTGATTAGTAAATTTAAATAAGTAACATTTTTTGCTATTGGAAGTTGAAAGTATAAGCTTCCGTTTGACCCCATTAAAATTAAATCTATTTTTCTTCTTATTAATCACATATTCTCCAATAAAATATTATTACACGTAAATCCAAAGCTTTTTCTTCTTTTTCAATCACATTATTCAAAAAAATACTATTTCAAAAATTATAATATCAAATAACAATATCCCAATGGAGGTTAATTACTTCATTTTGCCCCCAACACAGTAAACATTTGGAGTTAATTTCTCAGGGAACCATGCCTTCTAGTCTAAAGCACCCATCCAATCTGCCAATGTGGAAAGGGGTGAAATTTTCATATCTAATCATCGCCTGCTGTTTGTTTCCCCTGGCAATAGGAGGCTATTGGGCATATGGGAACTTGGTAATTCTCCATTCCATATATTGATTATCATTGTAATCTAGCCTACTATATATTCCTTGATGACAATGCACTTTATGACCAGATGCCTACAAATGGCGGGATTTTGAGTGCATTGGATAAGTATCATGGACATGACATGAGTAAGGCAATTTTGGGGTTAACAAGCCTCTTGGTTGTGATCAACAGCCTCACCTCTTTCCAAATATACGCAATGCCAGTCTTTGACAATCTCGAGTTCAGGTACACTAGCAACCGGAACAGACCATGTCCGTGGTGGGCTAGGATATTGCTGCGCGTGTTCTTTGGATGCCTTGCACTCTTCATAGCCATAGCATTCCCATTCTTGCCGAGTTTGGCTGGACTGATAGGAGGAATTGCATTACCAGTAACTTTAGCATATCCCTGCTTGATGTGGATTACAATCAAGAAACCCGAAAAGTATAGTGCAATGTGGTATCTCAATTGGTCACTTGGATCTCTAGGAATGATATTAAGCTTTCTACTAGTATTCGGAGCAATATGGACTATAGTGACACAAGGAATAGAAGTTCACTTTTTCAAGCCCCAGTGAATAGGTCGACTATTATAACTTAAATCCTGGTAGAAGCTAGTTACAACTGTTGCTAAGAAGGACTTCTCTGATGTAGGCAACTTATCAAATGCACAAAGTAAATGTAAGGTGCATTATGTATGTGAAATCAACACATCTGAAAATAGAATACAATTGAAGGGGTGCAACTTTTGATAGTCTGCTCAATAACAACAAATAAAGTCTGTCATTCCATACAAAGGAATTGGACAATAAAACAGTAATTAGGACATATAATGCCAGTACAAACACCAAATCTACAGTCCCCAGCAAGATGAATCCATCAAGAGATTCAACAATGCAGCCAAGAGGTGATTAATCCAGTCAAACCAAAACATCAAAACTGTTCAAACTAGTACCGACTACCTTATCGATCTCATAATGAACTAATCATATCAATTATATTCTTAAATCAGCTAGCCTTAAGTGCAATTACATATACTACGAAATTGAATTTAAAAAAAAAAAAAGAGATAACCAAGAGCAATGGCCAAGGATTCTCACAAGCTACATGATTGCAAAGAAGTTTTTACTTCATTGATTTCTACATAGATAATGGAAGAAGCATTCTTCGCTTCCTTTTCCCGGCCAGTCTTACTTGCTTTGTAATTTTCATACATAAAAGCAATAGCATTGTAATAAATACCAAAATAATAGCAAGTCTCAAATGTCTAAAATATAAAGAAATGGCAGAGAAAACGATGAAGGCTAAAATGATGAGTTCCCATATCACGAAGATAGCAACATCCACCCTACATCTACAAAACACAGCATATGAGAAATGACATCTCGAGATGCACAAGCACAATTGATAAACTTGTTAGAAAAGGGAAATAAAAGTATATACAGAAAATATGAAACAGTTACAACATATTTTATGGAAATAACAAGCAACACAAAATACAAGTCCAAGAACTTGCAAATTTAGTAAATGTCTTCAGAAACCAATTAGAATTTCAATTATAGAAATATCTTAGAAACTTAAAAACACAATGTGTGCACATAAAAGAAATTTCAATTATAGAAATATCTTAGAAACTCAAAAAAACAATGTGTGCACATAAAAAAAAAAGACCTTGGCAGGTCTAAAGGCCGTTTGGCACGACTTTCACTTTTGTTTTTACTTCCTGCAGAAGAGCTTTTAGAAAAATCTATTTTAATTTTTGTTTAGAAACTAATTTTTAAAAGTATTTCTCATTCCAGAAGTGCTTTTAAAGGAAATCACAATAGACCAGCTTCCTCTAAAAGCAATTCTAACTATCGAAATCACTTTCATAAAATTAGCTAAACAGGTTGAAAAGCAGCTTTTGAGCCACAAAAGCTCCTTTTGACTTTTAAAAAATCATGTCAAACGAGCCCTAAAACTATTAGTTCCACTATGTAACCATCAAGGTTAGAACATAGGTCACATTGAACATCCAATTTCTAGAACATAAGAAAACAGAGGATAAGACAACAATACGGTCACCAAATGGGTAGTACATGTGCCATGCTATGCATAAAAAGCCCATCTCAGCAGTAATTAGGCCACAATATAAGCTTATGGATCCATTAACCTGGTCATTAAAGCGTGTAATGCAACTTATTCAAATGACAATGTTTAGTGCGAGTTTGAGCATGTGTATGTTGAAGGTGGGGGCTATTCGCCTTCTCAAAATTCAATGAATCAAATATATCGGAATGTGTGTGTTTGAGAATTGAGTGATCCACATATTGTAAGAGTCCAAGTTTCCACCTCTTTCTGACCAATCATTCCAATTTGCAATCGAAGTAACACTGTAACACCTTGAATTTAAATAAAACATAATTGACTTTCACATGTACCCAAAATAAACCCATTATTCAAAATTTAATTACGTTCCATATGGATTTCTACTTTCCACTGAAAACAGTCCGTGCCTGCAAAATTTCTGTCCAACCATGAGAGGACACCTTAGTTTATTTTTCTAAGTGCTCTATCTTCCATTAGGACCATTGCTATCAGCTTATGCAAATTAAATCCCATATATCTTATTTATTTCTTCTTCATTATGTGTGTTCATTCATCCACCTTAATTTTCTGAAGTTTTGCATTTTTTGCAAATACTAAAACGGTAAATTTCGCACCTTAGATTTGACCTTTAAATATATCTTGTCGGCAAAAGTCCACTGGGGTTACTTCCAGAATTTTCAGTTTCACAGATACTCTCAAGATAATGCAAATGGATTGGTGCATATGCTTTAATAATTCACTTGTTTTGTTTGTGTGTGAGATTAGATGGGGTGAAAGGATGCTGGATTCCAAATATGGAGCTTGAGAAAAAGGACCCTATATGGTAGGAAAATAACATGTTACAATTCAAAGTCATGGGTCCCACAACATTTCAACCACACGTTTCATCAGCTTCTATCAAAATCTACTAAAAATCTGATTTTAATCCCCACCAAACACGGGCTATGTTTATTTTTATTTAGGATGTCAAAGATTAAAAAAAAAATGTGCAAGACTATGCCTCTTTAATCCTAATAGTCTCTGAAGTTTAGGAAAATTCTCATTTACATCTAAAACATTCAAATGTTTATACATTAGTCCTTGTGGTTTCACTTTAGTCACAAAGTAGTCCAACGTGTAATGAACTTTTTTTCTTGTTCTCTCTTTTTTTTTTTTATGCCACACATAGGTACACTGTGTATGATAAGGCAGTGTATTACATTAGTCATCCAATCACATCTTAATCGGATTGTCCTAATGAGAAGTACATAACTAAACTGTTTTGGTGTTAGTGCAGTGAAGGAAGCCATGCACACACTCCTGTGTGGAACTTCTTTCGTTATTATTAACAATACACACCCCACAATACCATTTCATCTACCACCAGCCACCCCTGTTCACCGTCCATTTGCAGCATCTGCAACCCTAACAACTATACTGTCACCGCCTGCCCCTTGAACTTGACACTCCCACCTTCACCAACCTAATTTCACATCAACTTAAAGATGTGTTTCATTCTGTTAGAAATCAAGCAAAGTGCATATGTTACTAGGTTAAAATAATAAAATAAATTAAAATCTAGATTGAAATGGTTTAAATTGAAGTCTGTGAAATAGAAGGTGAAACAGATGAGATTTGAGAGAAATTAGAGCAGAAATAGATAGCTAAAAAAGAACTCGGGAGAAGAGGTCATAATCTAATTATCAACTCAGAGTTTCATCTGCCTTCTAGAATGATCTACATAATTTATGCAGTTGAGCATTATTACTGTCCAATTATGAATATTCACAGTGAAAGATGCTTTAATCGTAGAACCATGTATTTTCGGTGATCTAGGATGGACAAAAGCAACTTAATGTGCTGCAGCAAATGATTGGGGATCTGAAAAGGTGGTGGCAACAGTGGTCAACAGCTATGACAATGACAGTAAAGGAATGAAGTGGTAGCGGTGGTAATGGGGAACCAAGTGTTTGGTCGCAGTGAGGATTGAATCAGAGGTGATGTGAGTGAATGAAGAGAAGCTCTGGTGGTGAACATGGGCAGAAGCAGACGCATTTCAAGATCGGTTTAGCAAGTGTTTTATGTTTTTCCATTGACGCCCTTTTGATATGCATACTGCACATGTACAATGCTTTTTGTCTGACTATTGACAGATTCTTATAAATTCAACTACCTTCAGATTGAATAGAAATTTGAGAGACATTTTATTGAAAGTGAAACATAACTAAAGTGAGGGTTTATTGAACTCCATGGATTGTTAGCATTTCTAAACCAAAGTCTTACAGCATGAGGAAGTGGATCTCTTCTATTAATATAAGTATACGCACTCTTATTGTCAATTAAGCGCCTTATCTTTCATATAATTTTAGCCATTGAATGCAATCTTAGAGAATGTCTCTCGGGAACGATTGATCTGTACGTCTCAAAATAGATTAAATTTTGTAACATGGTCTCTTCTATAACTCAAGTATCTATGCAGGTTGGGGCACATCAATCCTCCGTCTTTTAAGCATAAAACTGTTTTTTTCTGAACTTAACACTCTGAAACTTACCCACATCTGACAGCCCTTACTGATTTAACTTAATTTCAATTGAGCATAAACTGTATGAATGATAGTCCACACAGTCTTCTCCCCCGTCACCCAGCAAACACTTATTATGTTCAAAATCTTCATAGTGTACGCAAAATAACTCCAATAAAACAAATGGAAACCTTATTGTGACTGTTCTCTACAGTCTCAGATAGACAATACTGGTTTGAAGGTGTCACTGACCCATTAATTTAATCATATATCTGGGGTACTTATTGGTCTATTTGCTTGTATGCTCCAAAAATTTCGGTCTCAGTTCTATTATTGTTAAAACAAACAAACATATGTATAGACATACCTCGAATTAAGACTGTTACAAGGTATTTATGGAATCTTAATAGCTCGAAACAAGTTAGCATTGCCAGAAACCATTCCTGTCGTTATAATCAGACAGCAATATATACGTTGAGATCAAAGTTCTATACCAAATAATAATGCCCTAATTATTTTCTTGACCCCACAATTCAATGCTCCCTTGTTCAGTCAAAAATTCGCATAAATACAAACCCTAGTTGATCTAATTCTAGCATTGAAATACCATAAAACCGAAATTTCAGCATGAACGATGAAGAGAAAAGGAAAATTATGCATACAATCACCAATATCAGGATTGAGAAAACCCTAAGTACCAAGAAGAGAGAAACAAGAACAATTGATGAAAGGAAAAAGAGATAATGAAAAGGGTGAGTATTAAATAATTTTTTTTAAAAAAAATACCTAGAGGAGGTAAGATTTGAGGTGGACGAGAAGAAAGAGACGGAAGCCCAGCCGTGTTTGGATCGAATTTGATATTCTCTCAGCTGCTCCGCCAAATTTGACCGCGTTATCATCCTTCCAATCTCTATCTCCAGGCACCTGCCCCCTCCCTCTCTATATGTCTTTCTTTATCTCTATATAGATATCTATATGTGTTTTCTACAGGTGGTCGGCAGTGGCTGAGAGCAGGCGGCGGCGACGACGATTTTGAACAGGTGATTGAACGGGAGAGGAGAAGGCAAAAGGCATCAACGTTCATTTCGGTATAAATATATGTCGTATTACTTTCATTTTCGAGTAAATTTTTAGACAACATAATTAAAAATACTTTTATTAACACGCTTTTTAAGCTTTTAAACGGTGTTGTTTGTTTCTATTAAAATCAAATTTTAATTTAANTATGAAGATTTTTATTTTTATTTTTAATATTATTTTAAATATAATTTAATAATTAAAATAATACATATCAAATATATAAACTTATAAAATACTATATTTTCTTAATAATCCCTACCATTAATCAATTATACGATTTTCACGTTTTCGCAATGCAAAAATTAGAATATTTTTCAAAGTTTTAATTTGCAACTAGACAAATCATATTTAGAGATTGTTTTGTACAAATTAAAATAATATTTTAATTTAAATCAAAATCAAATAATCAATATTAATCACAGATCTACAATTTTTTAACTACATATTTTAAAAATTTCTATCACAATCTACTAAAAATCTAATTTTATTCCTCAACATACACCTACTAAGCCAAACATGCTATTAATTATGCCCATGTTTGGTTCGGATTAAAATATGATTTTAATTCAAGTTAAAATCAAACAATCAATATTAATCACATCTTTCATGGGTCTCACAACTTTTCAACTACACATTTCAAAAACTTCTATTACAATTTATTAAAAATGAAATTTTAATCTCTACCAAACACTCTCTGTATTAGTCTTTCTTAAGTAAAATAAATTTATTTTAAAATTAACATGTCTTTATTTTTAAAATAAAGTTTTTATTTTTTTTCCTAATATCTATAATTTATATTTTATAAGTACACTTCTCAAGCTTAGCAAACATTCTATTTTTAACTTCAAAACATTCTGTTTTTTAGGGTGAATTCCTTATGGTCTCAATTTTTCCTTAAGTATATCATTTGATGAAAAAGTTAATTATATTTTAAATTTGTAAATAATAAAGTGTCATGTAGTATTATATAATTCATTATTTAAATATTGATATACATAGGGGTGTTAACGAGTCAAACCGAAAATCGAAACTCAGACTCAGGTCGGGCAAAAATGGTTCGAGCTTTTTTTGGCTTGAGCCAAGTTGAGCAAAAATTCGGCCAAAAAATTGAAGCTCGACCCGAGCTTTCGGCTTAAGCCGGCTCGATTTTTTTTATGACAAATCCAAATTTTTTTTAAAGAATTTAAAATTTGTAAAATATTTACGTATTATAAATTAAATAAAAGTTAAAACTCACATCCTTCATTTGAACTTGGGACTGGCTAAATCATCATATACGGAGTTAAATTGTACATGAATAAAATACAATAAAGCTATTTGTACAAAGTTGAGTTACAAAAGTTGAGTTACAAAGTGTGTTGGCAAAATCCA
>CAIGRK010062719.1:0-11747 GCA_903798315.1 Fraxinus greggii | reverse complement strand
TACATTGGCAAAAGTGACTTATAGCCAGAATTAGGATCGTAGGTTTTAAATTAGTCAATTTATTTATACTCAACATGCGGAATTACACAATTAAAAGTTACAAATCACTTTTTAATTATTTTTATATGATTAGATCAAACAAATCAATTTATCCTAATTTTGAATACCAAAATCAATAATTATAGTAAAGAACACAAAAAATGATCATGGAGAAACCCAACTGAGTTAAACTTCGAGCACTTTGCTAATCAGTAATACACTATAAATCGAAGCAAACTTATAGTATGGTCCAAACCCGTCTACCCCGTAAAACTTTTGATCTCAATTCCTACTGACTCCCTTGATCCTACAGGAGGTACACTCCTTCGAAACAAAATCCCGACTCCTGATCTATACATTTTCCCTCCTAGACTGCGTGCTCCTGATGGCAGATCCCGACTTCTGGTATTTCACCTTACTCCTCTTGATTTGTGCTTCTGCTACAGCTCCCGATCACTGTATTGATTTATCTTCGACGAATTAAATGGTTTGATGTTTGATCAAAAATCTTGTGTGTTTTGATTTGTAGTTTAATGTGAAACAATATAGCTTGATCAACAAAATGTGTTTTGAATGAATTTAAGGACTAAGTAATATGTGGTGTTTGAATATTGGAATCAATAAATGTTTTGGATCATCAAAGAATTGATCTCTATAAAATAAATCTAATTCAACATATTTTTGGATGTTCATATGGTAGGATAGAAAATGTTTGAGATGAAAAGGGATCGAAAACCAAGTGTTTGAAGCAGAACAGAATCACAGATATCGACTCGGCGCTCAAGCGCCAAGCCAACGATAGACGACGTCTAAGCTGAATATTTTTCTCCCGATGTCTAATTGAAGTGATTCAAAATACCTTGAAAAACTCATTCAAATGACTACAATTCTTCTAAAAGTAGCATTATCCAAATTCTAATATTTTCTATGTGAAAAATGCGCTGTAAATTGTGATTGAGAATTTAGAGCATAATTTGTGCAACTATTTGACACTCTTTGAAATTCTAAATGTATTCCAATGATCATATGTGATCTTATTGAACTCCTTCAACATCTATACTACTAATCCAACTCTTTTCACTTTTATTAGGATTCACTAAATGATATTCGGACTTTGATTACAGTTCGATAAAATCTTGATATAATTCAATTAGGATTTGATTTTGACTATAAAAAAAAACTGCCGATTACAAATTTTAAAATTGCCAATTTGGAGTTTACTTATAGCAAATAGGTGTTGGAATTTTGGGGAAAGATCAGTATTGGATGAAGATGTTCTTCATCTCAATACAATGTTGGGGACTCCGTCTGACTGTTTTATGGATTTGGATTACATGGATGAACTATTCTTAGAAGGGTGTTAGTTAGAGACAACTGGTGAATTTAAATTCCTAAATTTCAGCGCTTCAACTGCCAATCGTTTCTATTGCCTACTGTCGAAGCAAAAAATGGTGAATCTAGTGGGAACCCATTAAAGGAGAGTTTAGAAGGTTTTGGATTGGACCTAGGGCTTCGACATCAGTAATGGACCGATTAATTAGGGCACTTGGTTATATAAAAGATTGCTCGAGAGATAATGATGTACTCATTCAAGTATGGGTACCAGTTAACAGATGCAAAAGGAATATGCTTACGACCAATGATCAACCTTTCTCACTCGACCGTAATTGCCCGAGGCTTGCCCATTACAGAGAGATTTCAGTGGATTATCAGTTTCCTGCTGAGGAAGATTCTAAAGAAGTCGTGGGATTGCCTGGTCGGGTCTTACGGAGTAAGGTTCCTGAATGGACTCCTGATGTTCAATTCTTCACAAGAGATGAGTACCCAAGAGTTGGTCATGCACAACGATACAATATTCGTGGAGCACTTGTAGTTCCTGTTCTTGAACAAGGTAGTCGCAATTGCTTGGGCGTTATCGAATTTGTCTTGACAAAGTAAAAGATCAAATATCTTCCCGAGCTTGAAAGTGTGTGCAAAGCTCTCGAGGTTTGTTTTTTATGCTTATTTCACGAAGTTCTAATTGCAAGTTGATGTGCTCCTTTGTGAAGTCTAGCCTTGAATATTGTAGTTCTAGTGACAGGTAAAAATCTCTTCATAACTAGATGGCGTCTCCTTGGACCTTGGTCATGCATGTATTAAAAGTTATTTTGTTACTCCTTCCAAAAAGGGAAGATTTTTATCCAACTTTATTTGCTGTGATCCTGAACACGTACAACTGAAGTGATATGGTAGGATATATGGTACCATAACTTCCTATATCATGGCATCGTTGAAAGCTATGATGCACGAACACTCCTATTAGGGTAGTGTGTCTGAAGTGGAAACAGACGCTCCTGAGACACTCCATGACATGGGTCCGACAAGTCATATGTTGTGTTATATTATATATATTTTAAATTTCAAATGCTAGAGGGACACTTTAGGGACATTCGGCGTTCGGCATGGCATGTGCTGTGACCTATTTTAGAAGTATAAAAATAAAGTAATATATCTTGACATTGTATGGAATTAAAATCAACGTGTACATATCCTGCTCTTTAGAAAAAATCACGTGTCGTGTCGTGTCCATGTCACTTAGGTCTCTGGAACTTAGGTTGAAAGAAGTGCATATAGATATCTGCTGATTAGATATCTAAATTCACTATATATTTTTGTACAAAATAATGGTTCTTTGAGAATGGTATCCCTTTGCCTTATTGAGCTTTATTGCTTCAAAATCCTAGTTTATCATCCAAAGTGCACAGGAACTGAACTGCACTAGGAAGAGTGGAAGGAAGATAACTGGGAAAAAAACATTATCAACAGTAAGGTATATCCTTTGAGATGGGGAGAAGTGACTTCTATTGCATTAATCTTTTGTCATACAGCATCCGTAGTTGATCGAAGATAATACTTGGACTAATCCTCTGGGATTTTATTGAGACATAATGCTGGAAGTATATGACAGTAGATTGGTTGTCATGAAATTATTGCATACAAGCCGCTATTTTCTGATTGGCAAGAAAAATAAATAACAAGCTCCAACCCTGAGCCTAGAATACTTATTGGAACTTTGCCTTATATGCTGCTATAAGATGGCAGAGGTGATATTGTTGAATCTTGTTTATTGCTCCAAATTTAACTACCAACGTTGGAGCACCAATTGATGTGTTTGCACCTGACTTTCTTTTCTTTATCAAATCCTTTGGCCTTTTCATATTTTCTTACGTATCAATGTTGCAATTGGTTCCCCAATTCAATAACGCGTAAAATATTATTTTGCGTCCTTCACATACTGCATTCGAAAGATTTGGCGTTTGTGTGGAAGTGTAGCTGGATCTTTCTTTTTGTCCAGATAAACTACTTATTTACTCCCGTATTTATAGGTAATGAGAATCCTCTTTCACTGAAGTTGTGACGTAAAAAATACTTGTTTATTTATAGGCTGTCGAACTCAGGAGTTCTCAAGTTTCAAACATTCAAAAAGCTAAGGTAATTTTAGGTCTGAGATATTCCATTTCTTCGTAGAAGATATGCTTATTTGTATTGATACATGTGGTTCTTTTGCAGATGTGTGATTTGTCTTATCAAGCTGCATTACCCGACATTTTAATGGTTTTAAAATCTGCATGTAGATCACACAGATTGCCATTGGCTCAGACTTGGGTTCCGTGTGTACTACAGGATAAAGAGGGATGTTGGTACTCGGATGAGAACTTAGTCAATTGTGTTTAGACGGTGAATTCTGCTTACTCTACATAGGTGATCCCCGTATTCAGGATTTTCAAGAAGCTTGCTCTGAGAACAACTTGCTAAAAGGTCAAGGTGTTGTCGGGAGGGCATTAAGAACTAATCAAGCTTGTTTCTCACCTGAAGTAACTGCTTACACAAGACAGAGTACCCACTTTCTCACCATGAAAGAATTATTGGATTACAAGCTGCTGTAGCTATAAAGAATGTGGAAGATAGAAAATTGCTGGAGGAATGTGCCTTGCCAGTAGAAGTGGCAAATCCTCCACCAGTAGTTAAACATAGTAAAGAAGTTCCAAATGTGGATCAAATGCAGTCTTCAATGCTTTCGCATGATATATCATCACAGACTTTTGGTGATATGAACCTTCAAAAGAGTGCTAGTTCTGTTTCAGTATTCCAGAATGGAACACCAAAAGAAATGTCCTCAAAATTGAAGTGAGATCCATCTGATTCGGACTTGAGCAGGTGTTGTCTTGGGTAGAAATCCTTTAACTGCTGATGGTAGATCACAGTACACAAAGAAAACAGTGGACAAAAGACGTAACGAAGCAGAGAATGTTATTACATTGCAAGTTCTTCGACAATACTTTGCTGTGACCCTGAAAGACTGCCAAGAATCTTGGTGGTAAGTTCAAAATTTACATTAAAATTTAGTGGAAAATGAAAGATGACAGCAATTGAAAATTTATTTTTATTGGGTAAAACTCTTTCAAAGTTTCTGGTGTCGTGGAAGCTTGCTTCAAGAGTCGTCAAAACGGTGTTTTTCAGGCTCAGTTTCACATTACCTTGCTCTATTCAACAACCAATTTAAACGACCACAACTTACAACCAATATATTCACCTCGGTTGCTCATCAATCTCACACATAAAGGACAAGATGATGGTGATGATTTGTAGCCACAAAGGCAAGAAAAAAACCAGTGAAAGAGACATAAATTGGAGACCAAATATGAAGGAAGCAAAATAAAATGCACGTTTATATGTTATTAGCAATGAATATACACGTTACCCTTTATAAAGTTATTGCAATTCTTATTGAATGAGCTTGAGGTGTATGATACTGGAATACACAAATATGTTTCCACCTTTAGAATTTGGTAGTCTTATTGTGATCACTTGTTAGCCTACCTGCTTTACTGCATCTAGACTGAAATTTGTAGAAGAAAAGATGACAATGAAGTATAATTTTTCTGTCTCAACACGCCATAGAAGTGTTTTTTTTTTTTTGGCAGCGAAGTTGACGTTCACTAAATTAAATCGCCTCTAACTACCGACGAAGTAGAAACTGGCAAAAAGTCTTAAGACAGGTGCACTTCAGCACACAAAACAGTAGCTAATGAAGCCAGTTATTGCATTTCTTCATTCCCGTGAGGTACGTGAAACAGCAGGTACAATAACTGACGATGGACAAAAGAACTACAATATCCACAAGCCATAATTCAGTTTGTACAAGTAAAAACACTAGTACTAGTCCTCTTAATCAGTAACTCCGGTTTTTATGAACATTATTGTATGGAAGATCTCTGCTGCCATTGCCACTAGGCCCGACCTGCCCGTTATAGGTGGGGAGAGGAGATCGGTGGTGATGCTGGCGACGACCATCCCCACGCCGTAGTTCTTGCCTACCTCGAGCTTTTAAGTCCTTTGGTGTCATTTGAATTGTACTGATTTGTTCCAAAGTCTCCAAAACTTGTTCCATATCAGGCCTGAGTTTTAGGTGAGGCTCGAGACACTTTATTATGAGTTCGGCTGTTCGAAATGCGCCTTTGGATGGATACTGGTTCTCTAGACGTGGATCCATTAGTTGTCTCAACTTCTTTTTATTTGGTAAAAAAGGCCTGGCCCAATCTACCAAGTTAGTTTGCCCACTGGGCCGATTCAAATCAAGAACCCGTAAACCCGTTATTATTTCTAGTAATACCACTCCAAATCCGTAGACATCACTTTTTACGTACAGATGACCTGCACATTCGGCATTGAACGTCTTAGAAACAATTTTATAACTAACATCCTAAGATATAAGACAATACTTAAAAGAGTCATAACTACCTGTAGCCATGTACTCAGGAGCTGCATAACCGTACGTGCCAACAACCTTGGTCGTCACGTGTGAATTACCATCAACTGGACCTAACTTGGCAAGTCCAAAATCGGAAAGTTTTGCATTGAGTTCCTACAAATGAAGGAAAAAAATCATATTAGAAATGAGTTATTTTATGAGAGAGAACAAAATTAAAATCATGATCAAAGAATTTAACCTACCCCATCAAGCAAAATGTTTGATGCCTTAAAATCTCTGTATATGACTTTCTTTTCTGTAGTGTGCAAGAAAGCAAGTCCTTTAGCTGCTCCTATTGCTATTTTGATCCTTGAATCCCAAGAAAGTGGTTCTCCTCCTCCTCCTGAAAAGGTAACATCATTATAAAGAACCCCACAAGAAATGTTTCCTCTTTCATGATGATATAATGGATTGAACATATTTAGTATATTAGACTCGACAAGAATAAGGAAAGTTTTGTCAATTGTCCATATTTAATTCTGTATACCAAACATAGGAGAAAATATTAAATTTCTTCCTTACTTCTGAAGAGGTGGCTTTCTAAACTTCCCTTCTGCAAGTATTCATAGACGAGAAGAAATTGTTTTTCTTCCCAACAGTAACCTAATAGCTTGACGAGATTCGCATGGGAAAATTTCCCTAAGAATTTTACCTCCGCCTGCATTGAGGATTGAATTAGTAAAGAATACAATTTATATAGTCGATTCCAAATTTATTGAAAATAAACTTCACATGATTTGGGACACAAAGTACGGTAAATGCAATCCTCTGAAATAAAATTAAAACAACAGTAAAAAGAAGGGGGGCATTTTAGGGGGTAAAATAACACTTTTTCTTCACAAAAATATATGAATCCTCTAGTTTCTATGTTTCTTAACTACTAAATTAATGGCAATATTCATAAAATATATTTCCAGAAATTAAATAATAGATAGCAGCGCGATTGAGAAGTGCCGGAAGTACAGAAAAAAATTCACAGAAATGCAACAGATTACTCACATAAGGGTGGGGTCCGCACATTTTTTGCCCTTTTTAAATACACGATAGAACCCACTGTTGTCTCTATTCTGTTGCATTTCTGTAGATTTTTTCTGTACAAACATCATTTTCAAGCGAGATTATGCTCCTGTTTGGGCTCCATTTTCTTATAATGCATTTTTATCTTTTTTTTTTTCAATTACACATCCTCCAATAAAATAATATTACACATTAATTTAAATTTTTTTCTTGTTTTTTAACCACATATTTTTCAAAAAATCATTATTTTATAATACATTTTTTCTTCTAAAAATCTGAATTTAGGGTGTATTTGAGCCACATTATTTTGGAAGAAAGTATTTTGGAATAGTAGATTGATGAAAAATATGTGGTTGAAAAAGAAGAAAAAATTATTAATATAATAAAAATATTATTTTATTGAAGAATGTGTGATTGAAAATGAGTAGAAGAATGCGACTCAGGGTTTAATGGAGTCAAAAACAACTTTATTTCTACCGTTTCTAGAAATCGATATCTATGCAGCTGATGATTTTGACTTTTCTAAGTCAGCATGACTTGCTGCACAATTATGTTTTCTATTTAGTCAATATCTAGCTACCAACGGGGAAGATATAATATTATTTAAATAATACCAAAATAACGGTTCCAACCTAACATAGAACTTAATTTCCATGCGTTCCCATGTATAGAATCAATGGTCGCTTGATAGATAAAGATGGAAGAAAATTCAAATTTCATGTTAGCTGGAAAATAAAAATTCACAAAACTCATAGAATTTCGTTTTCCATGAAAACAAAGAAAATGCAACTTAAATTTGTTGTACCTTAGAATTCGATTTTCGTTGCATTTAAACGGTCGAGTGGAATTCGTTTTCCTCGGATGTGATATTTTTCATGAAAAATATGACAATCGAACAGGGATATGCTTTATCTAGGCAAATTAATTTGATATAGCAACTTTTCATAATATATTATCACCCTAATATATATGTTGATTCATAATTTGGAAATGAATTCAATAGTGCAAGAATGTGAATAGGACAAAGTCATCTTCAATGGTAGAATATTACATAGAATATACCTCGGGAATGGACCGCCTAATCATCGTATGCAAGATTTGTGCAAGCTATTATCGAAACCCGTAAAATGAAAATACGGCTAAATTTTTGTGGGATTCAAACACAGACAATATCGAGAATTTATAATCGATCAATAGAAGGAGAAACTAATTAATTACCTGCCATTCTTTCAATCCTTGTTCGCTATCTGGATTTGATTTTTTGACAGCAACTGGGATTCCAACTCCAACTCTTGATGGTGCATAGGTTTTAGGGTCAACCCATCCCTTAAACACCCTCCCAAAGCCGCCTTCTCCCAACACAGTATCAGGCCTGAAATTTCTTGTGGCGCTTTTCAGTTCAGCAAGAGTGAATATTTTCAAGTTTGGACCAATGATTTGACCACTCGGAGGAACAGTTTGAACACCACCACCTCCGCCATCTAGATCAGCCGGTGGTGGCAACGAGGAGGACGTGCTAGTGTTGATAATCTTGTTCTTGATTGGCTGTTCATTAGCATGAACTGGAAAGAGAAAAAAAGGGATATATATTCAAAGATTGCATCAAATAACTGAGTAATTCAGATTATCAAAAGAGAAAAATTCATACCTGGGCTGGTAGGTTTGGTGGTGTTGGTGCTGGGAAGATCATCTACAGGCTTAGGCCAGCAGTTTCCCATCTCTGTCTCTGTATATTTGTCGTTGTAAACTATTCGAATTGATTGCAGTACTATAGGAATTATTATGAAGCTTCGATTTAGAGTCCGAGAAGGAGATGAGAAGCAACCATAGAGGAAAATGTGTAGCACGAAGAATCCAGGATGGCTCTATAAGAAAAATTGAAGAGAGGAAATCCTACATTTCTCCGTGGACTTTTCCCAACCTGCTCTCTCTCTCTCTCTCTATATGTGACGTGTTTTTTTGAGTCTACTCGTCAATGCAGTTTTTTACTTTTTATTTGTTTGTGGATGAAAATGAAAGTTTACAGAAATGTTTTACAGATGTTGAGCTGTCCTCATAGGGCAAAGCCCAACCCGGGATAAAATCCCGGGTTATGTAGCGGGTTCGTCCTCATATTCATCTGTGATCATGCATATCATGATATCAAAAAAGCTACACGTACAGGCTACATTGTAGCGTACGTGTAACAAGCTTCTTTGCATATCTGCCAGCTCAACAATGATAAAATGAGGACAGCTCAATGTATGTAAACATTTCTATTAAACTTTCCTGTACAAGTAGCTTTATACAAAATGAAAAGGGCAAAAATGAAGAATGTTTGACGAGTTCATGTTTGAGTTGGGATCTTGGATTGAACTAAAACAGAAAAGAGAATAAAAATGAATGATGCTATATAGTTCCATTTATGCTAGACCATCAATTGAGATACCGACCTATTTTCATATAAATGAATCTAATATCACGTATATTGTCACCTAACCTAATGTTAAACATAGTTAAAATTAGATAGAATTACTCATCGAAAATAGGGTTAGAAATCTTGATGACCACTTTACTTTTAGCGATTATTTGACAATCATTATTTCAAAACTATTTAATTTTTATACTCATTTTTAACCATATTTACACAATAAAATATTTTGCACATGAATCCAAAACTTTTTCCTACCCTTTAGCCATACATTCTTAAAAAAATAGTATTCAAAACTCAATTTTCTCAAAAGAAGAGCTTATGGTCCGTTTGACTGCAAGAGTGGAATTTGGGTGGAACGAAATGAATTCCAGATAATTGAATTGCCTAAAATTATTTTCCTGAGAATTGTTAATTAATTGTGTTTGATTAATATAATTTTTCACGTGAAAAATATTGAAATTTTGGATCTTTTGATATTTGTTTGACTTTATTTTACATGAAAATTATCCATTAAAAGGATAAAATTTGTTATATTGAGGATATAATTATTTTCATTGCAAAAAAAAAAATGGAAAATCAAATCTCACCAAATTGGTGGGAATTCATTTTCCTCAAATCCATGGAAAACCAACCGTGTAAGGCAAAAGTGAGTAAATGAATTGCACAGAAAATGTTTCCAATCAAACATGATTTTGATGGAAGATGGAATTTCATTTTTAAGTTCTATGGAAAATTTACCAAATTAAACATGGCCTGAATGTTGTTTACAAAATTGGTTCAATAAAAAAATTGTTTGTAATTAATAACATTTAAATATCAATAATTAAGATTAAGAACGAATTTTCAGTTAATTATATTAAAATTATAAATATTTTAACAATTTAATTCATCAAAAGAAATATTTTAAATAAACAACTAAAAATATAAAATAAATGCTAATCGAAAATCCTATCGGGAACAAAATAAAAATTCGAAATAATATCTTATAGATCAGTAATATTGCGAAGAAAAAATGCAAAATTATCAACTCATGTGTCAGTATCTTTTATAAAAAAAAAAATATTTAGCCCTTGCTTGAGACCCAATTTTTTTAAGAAAAATATATTTTTGAATAGTGATTTTTGGAGAATGTGTGGTTAAGAAATAAGAAAAAGTTTTCGATTTATTTGTAAAATTATTTTATTAAGTAATGCATGATTCAAAATAAACTTTGAAAAAAATGAAATTTTGATACATTGGAGCTCAAACAAGGGCTTAATATTGAAAATTTTATAAGTAACATCGACGGATCCTATCGGGAACTAAAACACTAGCATCTTTGACTGAAGCAATGGCTGTAGTTCTGATAATTGGTGATGATATTATCGTTGGTAATCACGTACTACGATTTAGTGACATCACCAATGGCAATGCTTTGTATAATTTCGTTAGAATTGATTAATGTCTGTTTGATAAAATTTTTCTATAATTTATCAACTTTTCAAACTTAAATTTAAGCATATATTTTATGACACCCGTAACTTTTCATCAATTTTTAATAATATATTTTATCAATTTATATCAAAATATGTTATAACTTTTATCAAAAACTTCATCAAATAAGCCATAAATCATTATTATTAGGAGTCACACGTGTACGATCATTGACTTCTCGATGGAGATTGAGCACTATCAAAGATTTTCAACATCACTAACGCCATTAACACCAGTAATTGCTAACAAATGGTATATGTAATTAGTAATGGTGTTGTTATCGATAATTTCGTCCGATTCACCAATATAAATTTATTTTATTTGGAATCCTAACCATTACACCGTCGGGTATCATTTGATAGAATTTTCATTAGTTATTATTTATTACATCGAAAATGCCCCATTGGTTTTTCCAAAGGGCTCCAAATGGCTTAAGCCACCTCTAATTGTTTCTAAATAGTTCTTATACTTTCACCATTAATTTATATTCGTAACTTCGCCTCCTTGAGCTTGGAAATTAATATTTTGATCACGAGGCAAAGAAAATCATTAATTTTCTGAATGATTAAGTGTGATAGATGGGAAACAACGTTAAAAAGTATTGGTTAATGTTGTGAAATAACTTTAAAAGTACAATGATTATTTTAAAAATTTTTACTTTAAAGATCAATAATGTTAGGATATATTCTGTAATTGGCGATTCTGTGAACAAAAGGACCAACTTGAACAAGTAGAGAAGCTTAAGGACTAAATTGTAAAATTTCATAGTTGGTAGGTTAGCCTAGAGTTTGGAGTTTTACGTTTGGAACAAGAAGGATTCAAGCCGGATTTTCGCTAGCTGCTCGTCGGAGTGATACTCGAGCGGATGAAACAGAGAATACATCGATCGACCTTCGCCCCACTATCGCTCGAGCGACAGACCCTTCGCTCGAGCGACTTATGCTCCTCGCTCGAGCGACCACGTTATGCGGTCAGACATAGTTCACGATTTTGAAGAGTTTTACAGGCCCATAT
>CAIGRK010062634.1:2046-14404 GCA_903798315.1 Fraxinus greggii | reverse complement strand
TCAGCTATTGAGCATCCTCTAAGACATCCCTTTTTCTTGAATTCTTTGAGAGATATGTTCGAAAAGGCTTATGACATCCCAATCATTTGTCTCTGAGGTGTAAGAAAGAGCTAGGGCTGTTGGGGCAGGAATAAAATCTGATTTTAATCTAAGTCAAACAATCAATATTAACTACATCTTTCATGGGTTCCACATCTTTTCAACTACACATTTTAGGAACTTCTATGACAATCCACTAAAAATCTAATTTTAATCCCCACCAAACACCCTCTTAATATGATTAAATGATTAGCTCGAAGTCCTTGGTGTAATCCCCATTCCACACCAAGGGCCGAGGTTCCCATCTCCAAAAACACAAAAAATGCTAGACCTGTTATATGTTCTTGTTAAATTTCGTAAGAATGTACTCATGCTACGAACTGATTCCTTTTCTTTGATTTTTTGGTCAGGTTTTTGAAGGAACATCTGGGATTGACAATAAATTTACAACCGTCCAGTTTACAGGAGAGGTACAATATATTTTCTTGAATTTATTCATTTATCTATTTATTGCACTAGAAATCAAACTATAGTCAGTTTCATTTATTTTCTTTTCTTTCAATTTATCTTTTTGTGTGGAATTGATTTTCACCCAGTTCAGAATTTCTTATTTAAATATGAGAATAATCATTAGCATAACTAGGGAAGTTTCATGTTGCGAGTATGAAAAAGGTTACGAAAATCAAGCACTCCAACCTCTTAGAGAAGGCATCAAATGCTAGAGTCCAGATAGAAGAAGGAAGAAAAAAATAAACCTATTGGGATATGTTGGTCTTGGAAGGTTCTTGCATTTTTCACTGCCAAATCAGGTTTTTAGATGATGTATTTATTGAAATTGGTAGGATCAATTTTTGAACTGCAATCTTGATACTACTGACCTGTACCTTTTAGACGATTTACACATATCCTCGTGAATGGACTTTTCTTATGCTTTTACTGAAATACCAACTTTATCATCAACTACCGGGATTGATCTAAAATTGAAATGTATAGCATTTAGTTTAGATTACCAGACTTTTCTTTTTCTGACATAAATTTTGCTTTTGCACTTGTTGTACGATCTATTAAAGCTCTTATTTTGCTCTCATACGATTGTTCATGGAATCAATCTACAGGTTCTAAAGACACCTGTCTCGTTGGATATGCTTGGTCGAATATTTAATGGTTCTGGGAAACCCATTGACAATGGTCCTCCCATTTTACCTGAGGCTTACTTGGATATTTCTGGCAAGTATCGCCGTATTAGTTTTTATGACCTTTCGTTGTATACATCATATGTTCACTCGTGTTGTCGATAACTATTTTACTTCAGGGAGTTCCATCAATCCTAGTGAGAGAACCTATCCTGAAGAAATGATACAGACAGGAATTTCAACAATTGATGTCATGAATTCAATTGCCCGAGGACAAAAAATTCCTCTATTCTCTGCTGCTGGTCTTCCCCACAATGAAATAGCTGCCCAGATCTGTCGTCAGGCTGGTTTGGTGAAGCGGTTAGAGAAATCTGATAATCTTCTTGAGGTATGTGATCACCAATTTCATTTATTTATACTCTAGTCTTTCATGAAAAATGAAAAATATAAATAAACTGAATGCATTTCTATTTTGACCAGTCTTGTTTGATTTCTATACTTAAGCTGAATTATTTTTAAGAATGGCTTAATGACTTGGAGTCTTGGAGATAATATAAAATATTTATATATTTTATTTCCTAAAATTTGCTTTTAATGTAAGTAATTCTGGTAATCATGGATATCTGATAAAATGAATGGGTAGAGTTTGGGAAATAAGATTCAAACCCTACAGAGTACCTCATAGGGGTTTGCAAAGAAAGGTAGCTAGCAAGTTTGGATAGTGAATTACCAATAATGTGGCTTTCGACCCTTTTTCCATCACTATGGTTACTATGGTGACTCTTTTATTCTCTATATAGTAGACCTGCTGCTCTCTTGAAAGTTGACACTATACTACCACAAGTATCGTTTTTTGGCTTGGATGTTTAGTTACGTCACTTGTTAAAGTCTATGCAATATATTGTTAAAACTGAAATGAGCGGAGAGGTGTTTCTTTTTCTTATTATTGAAAGATTTCTTCCATGCCCTTGGGAATGTAGCATAATCTCCAACATCTCAAGTTGTTTCCGATAATGCAAAAAATTCTGATAAATTTCTTGGGACTTTTAAGCTCTCAGAAATCAGAAACCATGTAGTTCTCTCTGCTTTCCAATTGCGAGGGAATTGTATGGTTCTCTGCATCTTACCACTTCTCAGGTTTCTTGAAATAATATCAAGGTGATACTTATGATATGCTTGATGTTACAGGATGATGGAGAGGACAATTTTGCCATTGTTTTTGCTGCGATGGGAGTCAACATGGAGACAGCACAGTTCTTCAAACGTGATTTTGAGGAAAATGGATCCATGGAGAGAGTGACCCTTTTCTTAAACCTGGTATATAGATTCATTTTTTATCTAATGGTGACATTTGCCTCTGCAAAGTGTGTATTTTAATATTCTTTTAACATGATTCTCCAGTGAAGGTGTCATCATTTTCATCTGTTATTGACAATGATTTTTATGCAGGCGAATGACCCGACAATAGAAAGAATTATTACTCCCCGTATTGCTCTGACAACAGCGGAGTATTTAGCATATGAATGTGGAAAGCACGTTCTTGTCATATTGACAGATATGAGCTCTTATGCCGACGCTCTGCGTGAGGTAACATCTGCATCATTATTCTGCTTCATCTGCCTTATTGCACTAGGATTCCCTTTAACATTTTACAAATCCTAAAGCATTATATGAAATTGTATCTTATCTTTTGTGCACAAAAATATCTTTCGAATTAAAACAACCATAAGTGTAGGATTCGTTAACAAGTAATAAAATGGATGTGAGTCCAAGTATCGTCCCACAGAAATTGGTTAAGTTCAAGTTTAGTTATCGCGACCTTGACCGAAACAATATAAAATGTTGTATGTCTTTATGACTAAATTATATCTGAATTAATCTACTTATGTAATTGTGATTAAATTAACTAAGCTAAATGCAAATTTTACTAAATGCAAGTTGTGTGTTTTTATAAACGACAAATGCACTAGGATCCCGAATTTCCATGTAACAGTTTTTTTTAACCCTAGTTTTACATTTTAACAACATGATTGAATTATGAAGAATCAATGTTCCTATTTTATTTAACAATCTTTGTTGAGTAATATTAAATCTACTATCATATATGATTCTGCTATATTTCTATTATGGATGCGAACATACAAAAGTGCATGGATTTTTATGAAGACTTAAGGATTTACATAAAATATAGCGGTATATTTCTATCTCCTATCGGATACTATGACGATTTACACTATGTTGAGCCTATTTTTCTTCTTTCAAATGCATAAAATAAATCACAAAATTCATATAACTACTGTGCACAATAATTTTAGATAAAAGATAATCATTTTAATCGTTCAAAATCCAAAAAACGTGTTTTCAATGTTAATTATGTAAAGTGGAAATTGAAAACTCATATTAAAAGGTTCATCATTTTCCTAGCATAAAAATATATAGCCTAATATGATATTGAGAAGAAAACAAGAATTATGTAGAGTAGATATCACCCAAATTATATATTTGAATTGGATCTTGACGTCATGGAATCTCTCTTGATGTTTCTTGCTTCCAATGAGTTCTAATGCGTCCCTTTTGCAATTAATTCTCCTCCTAAATATGTTTTGAGAGTTGGTATTTATAATCTCTTGAAAGAGTCCTAAAAATTCTCTAAAAATTGTGCATATCATGGCCTAAACGGAAGTTTCCTTGTTGGATTTGAATTCTGAAAAATCTGGCCTAAGCAAGTGCCCAGTTGGAAATAGGGCAGCCGCCCAAGCATATTATGCCCTTGTTTGATCTCCATTATTTCGAAAATACATTTTTCTCTCATTTCTTTTCAATGACACTTTTTTTAATAAAATATTATTACACACAAATCAAAAACTTTTCCTTATTTTTTACCACATATTCTCCATCAATCTACTATTAAAAAATGCATTATTTTCCAAAAAATGTGGCTCAGACAAAGTCTAGATAGTCCCCCGTTTTT
This sequence comes from Fraxinus greggii, assembly GCA_903798315.1. Classification (NCBI taxonomy): domain Eukaryota; kingdom Viridiplantae; phylum Streptophyta; class Magnoliopsida; order Lamiales; family Oleaceae; genus Fraxinus; species Fraxinus greggii. The sequence continues at coordinate 10,261 of CAIGRK010062634.1, read as the reverse complement.
GAAGTTAAGGGCCAGGTGGCCGCCCGTCCTATATAACCAGGCGGGTGCCTGGTTGTAAAAACTTTTAAAATTTCCCTTTTAGCCCTCTTCTTCATTTTTTTCCACCTTGGTCCTCCTTGTTAAATTACTTTGATTTTGGTCCTTCAACTTTTATTCAAATACATATTAGTTCCCAAACTTCATTGGCCAATTGATCCTTCTTTCTTTTCCAATTGCTTAGAAACGAGTCCAAAATTGAAACAAGATAAAATTAACTCAGGTAACGAGTCCAAAATTGAAACAAGATAAAATTAACTTAGGTTAAGTAAAATTCAATACTTAAACGACACAAAAGCTTAGTAATATGACTCGAATAAGTGCACAAAAATGCACTTATCATCTTTGGTCTGATGTCCGGTTTAAATTTTTGGCGCCTCTTCTCGAGTATTGTTCCCTAACTATTGGCATAACTGAGCATGTTTGGTTATGCTTTAAAATAAGTGAAACTTACTTTTGAAACCTTTTGTTTCCGAACATGTTTGGATATGTTACTCTTTTTATTACATCTAGGTAAAAGTAATTAGATATTTTGATAGTAACTCTTTGTCTTGTTGTTAAAATAATTAACTTAGTCCTTCTTCAACCATTAAAAAATTATTTATTTTTTCGTATTTTTGAATAAGTAAACCTTTCAAGTTTATCAAACATGCTCCTAAGATACTGATTGCTGCTATAGGTGTCTGCTGCACGAGAGGAAGTACCTGGAAGGCGTGGGTATCCTGGTTATATGTATACTGACCTGGCCACAATCTATGAGCGAGCTGGACGTATTGAAGGGCGAAAGGGCTCCATAACGCAAATTCCCATTTTGACCATGCCTAATGATGGTATAACATTTCAATTTCTCATCAGCTATCTGTCTTATTTTTATATTTTGGTATATCTGTAGATAAGACTGTCTGTTTTGTTATTTCAATTGCCAGATATTACACATCCAACTCCAGATCTTACGGGCTATATTACTGAAGGACAGATATATATTGACAGGCAGCTTCATAATCGGCAGGTACAAGATGTCTTGACTCATCATGCAACATGAATTAGTGTATGCTTGTTTTCACAAATCAAAGTATCACCAATGGGATCATAAATCTTTCACAGATACCATTCTCAAAATATCTCGTATAGCCACTTGTAGTGGCAGATTATGAGAAGAATTATGTTCAAGAACCTAGAATTCAGATTTGTTGTTTATTTTTGGAATTGTATAATTGAAATGATGTTGAATGGTCATTTTAAAGGCTAATGAGGTTAAATACTTGTTAAAAGTCCATCTCATCCCAAGTAGAAACCGTGGATAGAAATTTATATGTTTCTCTTGAATTTTGTGGACTACGAAACTTGCCTGAATTGAGTTGTCTATCTGAAATGAGCAGATTTATCCTCCAATCAATGTGCTGCCATCCTTGTCTCGTTTGATGAAGGTATGTGAGCTTTGACTGATTTGACTGGTTTCACTTGGGACCAAATAAAGAATAACATGAACTCCATATTAATCTCATCAATTTATTGCAGAGTGCCATTGGCGAAGGCATGACTCGCAGGGATCACTCTGATGTCTCCAACCAGGTAAGTATGGCTATTTGTACAAACATTTGAGTTTCCCCTCTCCCTCATCGCCCCTGAACTCCTTCAAGCAAAAGGCTTTTGATTTCAACTTTCCATTCAATGTTTTATCTGCTTATCAATTTTTTGTTATTTTTTAGTTATATGCAAATTATGCTATAGGAAAGGATGTTCAGGCAATGAAGGCCGTGGTTGGAGAAGAAGCACTTTCCTCAGAGGATCTGGTCTCTAACTTGTGAATGAACATTTAGAGCTTGTTGGCTAAGCTTAAATATATTTAATCAATTAAAGAAATTACTTATTTTAAAACTTATTTATTCATATGTAAATGATTTAAGCTTAGCCAAACATGCGGTTAGTTTTGTTAAATTTTTAGTAACAATAACCAATGAGATAACTGAGAGAATTCTGGCTGAATGTTCCAGCTATATCTTGAGTTCCTTGACAAATTTGAGAGGAAGTTTGTCGCGCAAGGAGCTTATGACACTCGAAACATCTTCCAGTCGCTTGACTTAGCATGGACTCTGCTCCGGATCTTTCCACGGGAGCTTCTTCACCGTATTCCTGCAAAGACGCTCGACCAATATTACAGCAGGGATGCCTCTAATTGATGGGAGAAGCGATCTTTTACGTAGTATTTATTCAACCGTTGTGGCACATCTTGTGATGTATAGTTCAGCATCGTTTCCTTGAGTTGTGTCTCTATCCCGTTTAAATAATATATATTTTCTTGTTGAGTCCCAGAAATCTTAGGATTGTTCGGCAGTTTAAGGCATTCATATTCTTGACACCAGTTAAATCACGAATTTTTTTTTTCTATTATTTAATTGGATGTCTTTTGTTACCTCTAGGATTCATGAAGCCGCTAGAATGTGTTATGTTATTTTACTCAAATTTTAGATTGCAATATGGCCTTTCGAATTCTTTGTTGCTGGACAATGTCGTTCGGAGCTTCTTGATAATTGATATTTTGTGTTTGGTTCATATATTCTTTTCATACGAAAATGCCATACGTCTTGCAGTTTGATTGCAAACTTCAACTACCACATGAAAACAAATTAACCATAAAAAAAACCGGAGTCAACATGGAGTTTACATTTTTTCATCCATTAGATGTCATTTGCAGCCATTTCCACGCAAGAATTTCCCGAGGATGGGTTTGTTTCTGTTTCTTAAATCCGAGGTAATAGTCAATTTCTCGCTTGGTATATAATACTAGATGTAATATTTTTCGTACATTTCCTAATGGAGGGAGATGGTTAAAAGGGCTTTTATATGTTACCATGTTTCCTGTGGGAAAGGAGTGACAGCGTCGCTACTAAAGCATCAATTTTTGGGACGACTCAAGTTTCAATTGCTCACTTTTTAACTATGAATCGAATTTAGAAAGTGGAAGATAGGATTGTTAAGAAGCTTAAGAGAAGATATCGCTGGATTTTGCTCAATGATTGTGGACATAGATTCGGATTCTTCGCATATTTCCTAATTATGATGTGACTACACGCTGCTAAGAGGTGAGAGTAATCTGTTCATGGAGCACTTTATAAGTTGCAACACACGATATTCTAAAGCACATAATCATGTATGTTCTTCTCAGGACAATTCACCAATGCTAGCTAGTAACTTCTTGATCGCAGAAATCATCTCCTTGTCACCTAATAATATAATTTGCTTACGCAAAAATAGAGAATTCGGTTGAAATAAATTAAGCTTTTGTGAGTATTGTGAAGCTTTGTTTGATTACTAACAAAAATTAAAAAGAACTTGGCCTTGTAATGGTGTCTCGTCTTATTGTTATTATGTGTTTGACAGATTTGATTTCCTTGTATATACATTTGAGGTTTCTTATTTTCTCCTTGCACCATTTTCCTTCTGAAAACGATGAATTTCGTGAATAATGGGGGATTCTCTTTCATACACTAGCAAAAGACCATGAAAGGATATTGCATTGAATATACTGTCTATACACTACTAATTGCCAAATGCCTACATGTGTTTTGATTATGCTTTTCGGTTTGTTACTGTGAATCTTTGATATATTGATTCCTTTTTGCAGCCTCTTCTATACTCTCCCATCTCTGTTTCCGTCTCATCTCCTCTTGATTAGTTGCAGAGTCGCGAAGAACAAGCTGCGACAGGCACTTCGAGTAGAGACTCAGTTCCATTTCTTCCAACATTTCCTGAACATTTTCTGTGAGTTGTCGAACACTTTGGCTCCAATGCCACTTCAGATTTTTCTCCATACCTTCAACTACAATTGGAAACACCTCTTCTATGTCTTGTGATGCCATTTTCACGAATTGCTCATTGTTCCAAATGTAGAGGGCACGTTCTGCAACCTGAGTTCAAAAGCATCAGAAGTACTCGATAAGAATAAAACAGAGTTCCGGGTTAGTGAATTTATTATATAATAAATGATTTTCCATGTATAAAGATTAAAGTGACCGGTTTCTACAACTCAGTAAACTGTGAGAGAGACTATGAGGAGAAAATATATAATATACTGGAAAGACGAAAATGTGTTATGATCCACATTACCTGTGAGTTACAACTATTCGAACACTTCGTAATTTGTTTGCATAAAGGTAGAGCTAGAACCCCGTGCTGTTCAGGTTCCATAATCTCTACCAGCTCTTCCAATTCCCCAATAAGCAGAACTTCCTTCTGACAATTAGTTAATGGCCAATATCGCAAAATTCCTCTAACGACGTCTACTCCAAGCACGGGCTCCTTTTCCACAAATTGGTAAACACAGTAAGCCAATTGCTTATAGTAAACCTGCATACCCTTTGGCCTGTGCAAGTGAATAAGCACTCTTGTCAAGAAAAGCTTATGCTCTTCCTTCAACGGAATACTGAAACCATTGATGATTGTACCCCAAATCTCCAGCAGATCTCCAATCCCATAGTGTTTCTGGTCTGTCTCGGAAATGTAATCAAGGAATACATCATTCATTGCTTTCCTCATGAACGATCTGTAGGATGTGAAGTTGGAGTATATTCGATGGTAAACATTCTTCAAGCTTTCTCTTTCTCTGGGATCTTCAGACTGGAAAAGGTGGAGCAAGTTAAGAAGGAAAGAATTATTAATATGACCCTTGAGTGTATTTGGTTCCAAGGAAATTATAAGGCGGAGGAGGATGTCATAAACAAGTTGCAAGTGGGGCCAGGCAGCCGCGGGTGTGGCGAAGACGTCATCATCATCAGGTAATATGCAGATAATCGAGGTGTTGGGAGGGGGGAGTGGTCGAAAGAGATTTGCTGATATCATAGCAAAAAGTGGTGACAGGATTTCATCAGGAACCGGCCTTTTCAAAGACTTTACAAGACTTAACAGCTTCATGAGTTTATCGCGCTTGAGATTTTGCTGCAAAGGAGTTTCCAAAGGATCGGTGAAGGTATAGATATGGGAGCAGTAATAAATGATAGACAGAATTTCCTCGCATTCGGGATTACTACATAACTGGCCATGTTTATGGTTGTTCCCGGAATCAAGATCAAGAAGGTATTGAAGTGTTTTTTTCTTGGGAGAGATTTTTGGGCTGTTTCTAGGTACACCCATTTTCTTCCCTTTTATTCTTCAATCCTTTGCTGCTCAAAATGCAAAGAGGAGAGAATGACTTTTGTTTACTTCATAATATACTTCTCGTGCAGACCTCAAAGAATCGGACAAAGGTAACGATGTTCCATATGTTAAAAGTATTGGAAAATCCGACGTTAATATACTGAAATACAGGTAAGATCAGGTTTCCTTTTCTTCTTTGGCTTTGTTTCTAGCTTCTTCTTTGGATGAATTTAATAAGCCTCGAGATATCGAGAAAAATAACGAAAGAATATTTGGAGAAAACAACGCACTGTCTTGGACCCTAGTCAGTGCCTCATGCATGTGCATTTCACCAACCATAAAGCTGTATTGGACCAAGAGAGCATATAATGGAACAATATGCCAGCTTGTATATACACGAAGAAATAGTTTGACTCCATGGAATAACAGTGTCAATCATCTCATATTGCGATCCAAGATTTCTTTCAAAATTTTGGAAAAGCCTGCATTTAGTGGTACTGGAGCATCCGTTTAGATGATCACAATTAATGTGTTAAATTAAATAATTCACTTGACATTGTATTTAAATAGATTTACCATTTAATGTCACTTAACTGTCACGTAAACTAGTGCTTAGCTTCAATATGACTGAATAATATTACTCTTCTTCTATAACAATATCTCTCTCTCTTCAATTGGCAAGCCGCCATTTGAAGCATTTTACAGGTGGAAGTGTCATTTTGCCTCTTTATGAGGAATTGGGATGAGTTTGGTGAAAATCGAGTTTTAGGACAGAAAATGGTACTAGAAGTTAAACAGACCGCGAAGTTGATTTTTGAGCCCAAAGGGCCCTTTAACAGTCAAATTTGGTGCGATCAAAACACCGTTCAATAGTCGACCAACTTAGTCTACTATGAAAATTAGGCCAGAACAGCCCAATAATAAGCTAAAATGGGCTAGCACTAGTGGGAGGTAAGAACATAAACTACATAATCGCATAATCAGTCACATGTACTCGTGTTAAGTGCTACGTAGCATTACTCTATGTAGCACGAAGCTGGTCAATGGTGATCGCAATCTTGCTGTCTTTCTTTTTTCTTCTTTTAAATTAGGTGAACTTTGAACCAAAAAATAATCAAATAATTTTAAAACACGCAAAGAAAAATTGATAGTATTATATGTTCAACTCTATCATATATAAAATGAATCATTGCATTAAACTATTATAAGAATCTAGATATTACTTGTACCATCCAAATTTTTTCCATTGAATCTCACAAATATATAGAAGATGATTAATGTTATCCGACAATAATCTATGTGGCATTACGTGACATGTTCAATTTAATATGAAGTTATATGATTCATTTAATTGAACAGAGATTTGCTATTTAGCTCCACTGAGATTGCAACCCCGTCTAAATGGCATTAAATGATAAATGACTTATTTAATTCCACATTTTACTTAGCCTATTATCAGATTCCACCTAGACTGGAGATGTAATCCCAATGAGGCTATATAACATTATTCAATTGAACTTGTAATTTAATGTCATTAATAGTGCCTCTCATAAATATCCGTGGTACTCAAGATTGATTGCTTCAGAAGAAAAAATAAATAAATGAAATTCCAATATCTGTTCATATGCTTTGCTGCCCAGATTTCCAGGCGTAATGCACCTAGAACAATGTAATTCCAGAGAAATAAATCCTATAGAGAAAAATTATATTGCTGTACAAGACGAAAATAATTAGAAAATTCAATAAACCTTTCTCATTCAAGTTTATATTCATCCTCTTCTTCACTCCCTTGCTCAGAAGAAAACAAACTCTTCACGGATATCAACACGACGTCGTTGAAGCAGTCGAACAGTCCACAGCACTTGTTCTTTATCCTCCGGAGAAAAGACCCGCGTTCAACCTCCTCACACGCCGTCATCATCGGCTGTAGGTATGCCCACGCTGCATGCTGCACCAGCGGATCCTTGATTGATATCTCCCGCCAGCTGTCCATCCGAGTCGTTGACGACGACATAAGAGACGGCGACGACGCCGGAAGCACATCCCTCAGGCTGGTGTAACTCAAACACTCATCGTGAGTATCCATATTAAAATTGAGCTTGATTATTATCGCCGATGGCGTTGGCTGAGAGGAGGCTTTATGGAAAAATAATCTAGATTAATTGAGAAAAATTCCATATTAGAACTGGCATGAGACTATAGCTATTATTAACCATTCACAATTAGGATTCCATGTTTAATTGTAACACAATTAATAGATAACTTCCTTTGTTATAGAGAGAGAGAGATAGAGAGAGAGACCGGGAAAGAGGAAGAATTCTTGACTTCTTTTGTATGTGTGACAGCGTGAGAGAGAAAGAATGGGGTCCACGCACAGGGAAAAGGTCATTTTTAGGACGCGTGTAGCGTTGTGGTTCAAGTTGGGCCCAGGTCGCGTGGGGTAAATTTGTCTATAATGTGATGACAGTTTAGTTCTTGGGATGATTTGTGAATTGCTGTGTGTCAGCATGAACATCTTCTTCATTTTTGTAGCTTCACAATTAATGTGACAGTCACTCGGATGAGCACGTTAGGTGCATGATTGACTCACACAGCTTATTATTAACAATTAATTTATGCCCTTGATTGATAATTGATTAAAATCAAAATCTAATTCGAAGTTAATAATTAATTTTAACTATATATTTTATGAGATCAACAACTTTTCAACACCACATTTTAATGAGCCCTTGTTTGGTTTGAATTAAAATCTCATGTCAAAGTAAACAATCAATTTTAACCACGCATTTTATGGGGCCCTCAACTTTATAATTACACGTTTAATCAACTTTTATCAAAATCTATAAAAAAAATCTAATTTTAATCTTTACCAATGCCCCGGTTTGACAATAAAACTCTTTTTTATATACTCATTTTCAATCACACATTCACACAATAAAATAATCTGCACGAAAATTCAAAATTTTTTCCTCTTTTAACCACACATTCTCCTAAAAATCATTATTCAAAACATTGTTTTTTGACAAAAAAAAAAAAAAAAGGCCAT
>CAIGRK010062625.1:0-11811 GCA_903798315.1 Fraxinus greggii | reverse complement strand
ATCAATCAAAATTTTAAAATATATCAATTTTTGCAAATTCTACCACTCTTACCATCATTCCAGCTCAACCAAGGCTAACCCTTTAGGCAAAAGTGACGGAAATTACAAAAAAATAAAAATAAATAAATAAAAAAAATTCAAGGCGACAAATTTACATTTGGTCAAATCAAAAGGTGTAATGTTAGAGAATAATATGATGGCGATATTAAAAAGTGACAAATTTACGTTTGCTAATTATATGTTGGTGATATTAGTAGATAAGATTTTAATTTTACTTCAATCTCTAACATCGTCCAGTACTATACGAAGTGTCTTGCGAAATGAGTAATAAATATTTACATTTAACTCTCCAACATTACACATATTATATTCTACAATTCAATAGAAGTTGATAGCAGCGTTCATTGAAAATTCAAAAACTGCAACAGACAAATTGCTGGATATCCATGGAAACTTAACAGTGTTAGAGAACTACGGGATGTCAAGATATACTCGTTAAGACAAGTAAACTAAATACAAAAATCAAGAAAAGGAATAATAGTTAAGTGAATAACTCTGATTGTCATGGCAATTCTAGTACGACTATAGTACGAGACTTGACAGTTTCATTTTCCTTGGGTAGCCAGAGTTGATAACCCATGTACCAATTACAACTTGAAAATAAGTAAAAGAGTGAGAATGAGAATTTTAATATTTACCAAACATGGGATTATATTGTTCCCATTTGCTTGCATAAAAAATGAAGACATTACAAATTCCCATATTAATTACGCTAAAATTAATTTTGTCAATTTTTTTTGTGTTTTTCACTTTTTTTAATTGTTTCACTTTTTCTAATTTCTCTATTTTTTTATTTTTTTTTAAGCTTTCGTCATTTTTTCTAATACTAAAAAGTTACATACATCGCTTTTAATTAAAAACAATGTCACTCTTTTTTTTCCTTTTTACTATAAGTGACATTTTGTCATACATAATGTCACTTTTTAATAAAAATTTAACACTTACTCGTTATTTTTTACTTCTTAAATACTTCTAATGTGAGTTTCCTAAAAACTCATAATTTTTGGGTATTTATGTGAGTTTCCCAAAAAAAATATTGGATTATATTGACCAACTAAAAGAAGGGTATATTTGTCACATTTTCTACAATTAAAGTGACAAAAATACTGTTCTTTTAATTGGTCAAAATAATCCATTTTTTTAATTTTTACGTCAAGTAATGATGGAATTGACAAAAATTCTTTCCTTAGTTGACTTAAAAATGGAAAAACTGAAAATTCCTTCGTTAGTTGGCATAAGAATAATAAAAAAAATAAATTATTTTTACTAATTAAAAGAAATGTACGTTAATAAGAGATTAGGGAAGGTAAAGTCGAGTAATTTTTTACTTGTTTAGCATTATTGGATTGATCATACTAATTTAACCACGTCGTTAACATATTAATGTAATGGATTTAACTAATCTACACATTAATTGTTGAATGTTACTTAAACAGGGTTGTTTCCATTATATAAAAACATTTGGATTAGTATGTAATCAACTAGTATAGATTTTAAACATGAGGAACTTACAACCAACCAAATTTTTTAAGATTCAATTTCAAAAATCAGTTTCAAAGTTTATTGATTCAAAAAACAGATATTAATTCAAAATTTTAGTATTAATAATTATATTACAAACCTCCCCCAACACTAAATCATTTCCATTTTTCTCTCCCTTCTTTTTTCCATCCTATCATCCGTCTTCCCTCTACGACTACCAAACTACCACCTAGCGGCACCGCTCTCTCCGATGAAGTCAAGCACAACATCACTTTGCTAGAAAGAGCGACACTCGTAACTGTGAACGCCCTTTACAGCGCGCGAGTAGCATTTTCAGGCGCTTCGCATCCTCCAGGCTCAAGGCGGTCTACTCAGCACGGGCTTCTTCTCCGCTGCAGGAGCTAGTCGATCTGGCCAGCGGAAGGCGAGACAACATATGATGGTTTTTAGGAGTGGTTTCGAGTTGATCTGGCCGGTCGAAGTTTTTGGCGGTTTGCAAATGATGATATTGGTGATAGTGCATGTGGTGGTGTAGATATTTTGATCTATGGGTAGTGGTTATCTGATGTGAAGCAATCTCAGGTTGGTAGTGGTGTTGGGTGGTTTTCTGATCTGTGAGTGGGTGATTTTCGTGGTGGTTTGTTGGTGATTGTGGGTGGTGACTTTCGTGGTGGTATAGGCAGTAGTGTTTCTGTTGTTACACGTTGTCGTGGTGCTGCGAGACGTGTGGCTTTTGGTTGTTGTCGATGGGCGGCGATATCAATGTGGTGTTGTGGTGGGGCAGGGCGGGGTGGAGTGGGGTGAGTGAGTTTTGTTGGTTGCGGACAGTTGTTGGTGGTGGCGTGTAATGGTTGTGGTGGTGGTGGAGGCTGTGACGGTCACGATCCTAATTGTGCAGTTTTAGGCGGCGATAGTGGTGCCGATTTTGGACAACGATGGTTTTGGGCGTGAGAGCTATTGCTAGTGGTGGAAAATGTGTGGAAAATCTAAACGTTTAGGTGTCGAAGTTTTTAGGGGTAGTTAGTGGTGGCATGCGTGTTAGTGAAGTGGCGGTGTTGGTGGCCGTGACTAATTATTTTGGATTTGATTTTTTAATAGTGTTTGGGTAGTGTTCCTTGTGATATTGACTATGGTGGTGGTGGTGATTGGAGGCAGTTGCCATGCTGTTGGTGGTAGTGGTGAGGTGGTGGTCACAAGTGCTATTGCTGGTCACATATTATTTGGTTGTTTGTGATCATTAAATTCATCGATCTGTGACCGATAAGCAATATTCGACTAATGAAATAGATAAACTGTGACAAAAAAATGTGTGGCTTAAAAAATTATTAATTTATGACCAATAATTTGTTAATTCGTGACTATTTAATAATTTATGACTTATAATATGTGTGATTTGTGACATATAAATAAATTGTGACGTTTTAATTTTTTATTTGTGAGCGATGAACAAATTGTGACATATAAATTTTTTGAATTGTGACTGTAAAAAATTTGTGCCATAGAATTTTTGTGATTTGTGACCAATGAATAATATGTGACTTATTAATTTGATAGATTTGTGATCGATAAATAAATTGTGACGTATAAATTTTTGATTTGTAACCGATGAACAATTTGTGACTTATAAAATTTTTGAATTGTGACCGTAAAATAATTTGTAACATATGAAAATTGTGATTGTGACCATTTATATAGAATTTATGAGCAAATTATATGGAATTGTTACCTTAATATATTTACTTAATAAAATATATATTTAATTAATTAATTTATAAATAAAATTAAAAAAATTTGAGATTTAAAATTTTAAACATAATCTCTTAAATTTGAAATTTGTGAAACATAATTCTTAGTTATGAAATCTTCCCTCAGTTAAATTATGGGTTCCTTGGTGTACTCTTGGTGCCTATCTTCGTGACTTCATTGGGCTTTTCAATAATTTAAATAACTTTATGGCATATCATTCCAAATTGACTTGATAGTATATTTAGACCCATTGACCTGTTTGGTGTGAATTAAGAGTTGTTAAAAATCTCAAGTCAAAATAAATAATTAATTTTGATCACACAGTTCATAGATTCACAATTTTTCAATCATACATTTTATTAACTTTTATCAAAATTTATTATAAATTTGATTTTAAGATCACTAAACAGGGACTTAATATTTTGGCATCTGTCGATTACCAAAATTCGACATCTTGAATGGTCAATCTTTACAAAGAAATTCTTAACACAAGGTAAAGCTACATGTAAGTTATTTAGATATTATGTTTAATATTGCCCTTTCATTTTCTCTATTCAAATTTCAAAGCATCTCACAAACCCCTTGAAGGCCATTTTGCAAGAACAAATTTTGTAAAAAAAAAAAATTGTTCTGTAGAATATGTGGTTAAGAATAAGGATTTTTTTTGAATTTACTATAAATTTATTTTATTGAAGAATGTGCGGTTGAAAAATCTGATAACATGTAAATATTATATGTAGAAAAATAAAATAATGTATTACATAATAGCTTTTATGATATATTGGTGCTTGAAATTTTAATATTTAATAATAAAATTTGGGGTTCTTACAATTGATAATTGTATGCATAACTAGGATTTGCATTTCTTGATACAGAATTTCATGCAAGTTTATAGAAACAAAGAAATGGTGGTTCACTGGTTCTCTAATTATCTTTAATTGTAAAAATTATTAACAAAATCATCATCCATGTTGTTAAGATTTGATTTTTCTTTCTTAAAATGTGAATTTTCACAACTAGTTTAAAGTTTACTTATACGTACCTAAACTTAACGTGTTTTCTTCGGACGAATTTTCCTTGAATGAGACTTATCTTTTATTTTCATTTAAACTTGTATTCTTGCAGAGACAAATGTGTATAAGTATTAACTGATTGTGAAGGAAAGCATATGTATGGATCTTTTACCCAAAGCATGGTTAGAGTATTGATTGTCAGCTATGAAGATTACATTCAAATTTCACTTAAGAACTTTGAATCTCAGATTCTCAGAGGGTAGTGAATATTTAAATATTATATTCATCAACCTCTAGTCCTCGCACGTGCATTTTTTTTCCTAATCAATGTTTAATATGTGTGAATTTCAATTCAAAGAGAGAACACCATGACGAAAAGATTCAAATTCAAGATTTTGTTTACATTAATACTATATTGAACCACATGACATGACAAGTTAACATGTCATTGGCTCCCGTCAAAGGCAATTGTTTTTGTCTTTTTGTTACATGTCAGCATTTCTTGCTGATTATAAACAATATTGAGTTATATTTGGAGTACATAGAAGTGTACATAGGGGTGTCCATAATGGAAACTTGGCGGCCCCCTATTGGAGGTGGGCCCACGAGTGAACACCCCTACGTACTTGGTTATGTACACCAAGAATAATTCAAGAATATTTACGCTCTTTTGTATGATTCCCCCGTAGTTAAATTTGCACAGTATTTATTTTTAGCACTAAGAGTTCATGTAATTACAATGAATAATGTAACTCGAATTGTAAAATTAAAAACAGATACGAATGTTTTAAATATTTTTGAAGGAAAATTTACAAAACATATCATTTATATTATGTAATTATACTTTTTACATATAATGCTTACAAATATCATTTTGCTAAAAAATCCGAAAATGTATCATAATAAATAGTCAAAATACAACAATACTAATTGTTACGCCTCGCCTCCGAAACTCAAAGTAAAAGTGCCATGTAACAAGTCTCGTAGACAGAAAGTCAAATAAAGACTAGTGAGGTTGAAATGTGGAGAAAATAACAAAACCAAGGTCCTTGCATTGTACAACCGAAATCCATGCTGAAGCAGTGCCTCAAAAACGAAGCACTCCAACTTAGAGAACCACCTCAAAGATCTCTCGGAAGCTCTCAAATTCAACCGAAACTCATGAAGCCGAGGTTATATCTTGCAATAGATTAGAAAATCCCTTAGAAGTGATTGATGTAACACTTTTAATAAAGTTTTTCAGTGTTTCGGCAATTGTATATGACGACCGATCATTTATCAATGTATTAATTGTATGAGTAGACAGTGATATGAAGTCTCAATTAAGGAGATGATGTCACGTGGTTCTGATCCAACAGTCACCAGTCGGCCAAGACTGTATAAATAGATTCTCTTTGTAGCTGAAAAGGGATTAGATGGTTGATGGGAATTTTGACAATTATATATTCAAAATATGTATTTGAACTCTCAAGAATTTCATATAAGCACTTAGTTGAATATTTTTCGCCTTCTATACAAATTGATTGAATACAAATTTCAATAAATATAGCAACTTCTACACACATTTTATCTATTCTTCCACATTCAATTTGGATTCTGCCTGATGATTGTTGTTAGTGCAATTGCTTTTGCTTCATCCACCGGAACTTGAACAGTTTTGTCTTTCACCACAAAGTACTTCCCGCATGCATTTCATCATTGCTACCATCGTTACTCCAGTAGGAACGTCCCGAAATCGTACTTGACTTGATGTGAGTGGACCTGACATCCGTAGACTCATTTTTTTGGGTCAACAGATTGACGTCATCTGTGGGAAACTAACCTCCCTCAATTGAAATAACAAATTATATCTTACATTACATTATATAACATTTTGTATGCTATATTTCTAATTATAAATTTTTTATTAATAAAATCCAATCCCAAAAAAATCTACACCAAACAGAGACTAAATGTTTAATACCCCTGTTTGGAATAAAGGGCCATTTGGCAAGACATGAACTTTATCTTGTTCGAGCAAACGGTGCATCAAAGAAAAACACGTTCTTTATATTGAATCGTTTATATAAAATTATTTTGGTCATCACCTTACAAATGGAACAATTATGTTATTTAACAATTCAATTTTAGTGCACCGGAGAACTTCAATTAAAAAGCTTATAAATTGAAAAGTTAGATACCTAATGTCAAAAAGGCTGAAGGTTAAAATTGGAATTTTAATCCCCTTCTGCATTCCGCCCGCCAGATTGGTTGTTTACGTGCATCACAGTCACAGAGAAATTCATTCCACATTTCTACTCCGAAGCAAGGTTGAATCGATTCTCCATTTCCATTTCCCTCTTTCTGCACTTCAACTCTCCATTTCTTCAATTTCCAATACAAATGTATGTTTTTCATCGTTCAAAGATTACATTTCATTTTTCCTTTTGCAAAATTTCAGCTCTCGTTTCTGCATTCAATATGAAGCTTTATTTTCCACTAGTTTTGGGATTTCGGTTTTTTCGTCTTCACTATTTCATTCTTGTACTCTTAATTTCTGCACTATTACATTGGTTTAATGAAATATTTGATGGTCATTTTCCTCTTACGAACTTCAACGTGTTTTTAGGGATTTTATTTCATTGTTTCCACACACTAATCACTTCTAATTTCAGGAAACATGAAGATGTTTTATGGACTTTTCAAGAGGTGATATAAAGATTTGTCTTATTATACTTCTATTCTTAGTTTTTTTTCATTCAATTTGATGCTCTTATGATGGATCTGTGTACAGCACAATGCCAGATGCAATGAAGGATGTATTTGACGAACCACAGGCTCAAAAAAGGTATTCATATTACTTATTAAATCATGATTTTTTTAATTGATTGTTCATTTGTTGGTGAGTCATGTTAATTGCTGAAGGATACACTATTCTCTGAAATTCCTTGGGAATTAGTGAGTTGTGTTAATTGAAGGCATGAATTCTATTCATATAAACAAGGAAAATCTTTCCACTTCTTTCAAACTAAAAAAAGCGTACAGGATAATCGAAACAGTTTTTGGGAATGGGAAAGAGAGAAATTCATTTCCATACCAAGAAAATACTGACATCTGCCACACTTTCTCTTTTTAATTTACCCTCAATAGAGCCTTCTGAAGAAAATGCTAGCATTAAATTCTTAGACTGTGCCATTGGTAAGAGTTCCTCCTGCAATTTGAAAAATGATTAAGAATCCTGGACACTAGTATGAGAGGCATGAGAAAGGAACTCTATTAATAAATGAAGGATACTCTTGTTTGTATCTATGGAAAACTCGGATCATTTTATCGAAGAACTCAAACCCACCAAATTATCTATACTTGCTGTATTTTTCAATTTTTGTGGTTTGATATCTATTTGCTTGGTGCAGAAAAATAAAAACCTGCATGGAAAATATAATAAGCTAGTCAAGGAGCAAAAAGGGGAAAGCAGCTTGAGAAATGTCTAGACAAGGTAGAAGTGACTAAAGCTCAAATAAAAGAATTGAACGAACAATACTACGAAATGACTTCTGAAATGGTCGGAGAAGGAAGATATCATAGTTGTAAATTAACCCATATTAATTTGTAACTAACATTTAGCATGTCTAGTTCTAACTGAATTTCTAGATATATAATTGAAGGGGAGGAAGTAAATACATAAAGAAGAAACTACTAAAGAAGAAGATCATAGAAATTAAAGACATTTTTTATGAAATACAACTAGAGAAAAGGTTTGATTTTGCCATTGCATTTATAAGTTTGAGAGTTTTCTTGCACAATAGTAAAAATTGGTTGTTTGGGACAGAAAATTGAAGAGTTGACCGTGTGACTGCATGTTCGTGATAAAAGCTTATCAAACAAATCCCGAATTATTTTTAAAACCAAGTAGTTATTAATGCCTAGCTTGCACTTTTTGATTTTTTCTAGGGATCATTTTGTAGAAATTGTAAAATAAAATTTACTTTTCATTTCTAGGAGAGAGAAAATTGTGAAGAAAAGGAAGGGATAGACTTCTCCAGAAGACACGTCTGAGAATTTGAAAAGGTAAGCAATATTGATNTGTAAAATAAAATTTACTTTTCATTTCTAGGAGAGAGAAAATTGTGAAGAAAAGGAAGGGATAGACTTCTCCAGAAGACACGTCTGAGAATTTGAAAAGGTAAGCAATATTGATGAGAAACTTTAAATATAGAAGCATTATTTTATTCCTAGTTGGATTAAAGAGAGAGAGATTGATATGTCGGGAAATAAAAAAGATTTAGAAGAGAGTAAGATAATTGTTAATGAGCTACAAGATCAACTCGTACTTTTCTCGTAGCCCATTAAAAATCATCTTACTCGCTTCCAAATCTTTTTTAATCTTTTGAATTTCGTTGCATATCAATCATACTCTTTTTAGTCCAACTGAATATAAAATAACGCTTCTCTATTTGAAATTTCTCATCAATATTGCTTACCTTTTCAGATCTTCAAACATGTCTTGTGAAGAAGTCGATCTTTTCCTATTCTACACGATTTTTTCTTTCTTAGAAATAAAAAAGTAAGTTTTATTCTACAAGTTCTACACAATGATCTTCCGAAAACATATAAAATTGCAAGCTGGACATTGATAATCTATCTGATTTCAAAAATAATTCGAAATTTATTTGATAGACTTTTATCACAAATATGCAGTAACGCACACAACTCTTTAATTTTCTGTCTCAAACAACCAATTTTTATTATTATACAAGAAAACTCTCAAACTTTTCAATATA
Source organism: Fraxinus greggii (assembly GCA_903798315.1). Lineage (NCBI taxonomy): Eukaryota > Viridiplantae > Streptophyta > Magnoliopsida > Lamiales > Oleaceae > Fraxinus > Fraxinus greggii. The sequence continues at coordinate 2,750 of CAIGRK010062625.1, read as the reverse complement.
ATGGCACAACAAACATTTTTCTCTAGTTGTATTTCATAAAAAATGTCTTTGATTTTCATAATCTTCTTCTCCAGTAGTTTCTTCTTTCTATACTTATTTCCTCCTCTTCAATTATACATCGAAAAATTCAGTTAGAACTAACCATGCAAAATGTTAGGTACAAATTAATATAGGTTAATTTAGAAATATGATATCTTACTTCCTTCTCCTGGCCACTTTAGAAGCCATTTCGTAATATTGTCCGTTCAATTCTTTTATTTGAGTTTTAGTGACTTTTATCTTGTCTAGATATTTCTCAAGCTGACTTCCCCCTTTTTGCTCCTTGACTAGCTTATTATACTTGCCACGCAAGTTTTTATTTTTCTGCACCAAGCAAATGGATATCAAACCACACAACTTGGATAATACAACAAGTACAGATAATTTGGTGGGTTTGAGTTCTTTGATAAAATGACGCAAACACACAATCTGGTATTGGGCTCACAATCTCATGGAATTTCAGAGAATTGTGTACATCTGAAGGAAATAAAAGTAGAAGGAAACCAATGAACATGGAAAGTCATATCTCTAGCATTATGGTTATTATTCACTAGATTTAAAGAAGGGTTGATGTTTCCTCATCTCTTCAGACTGGATTTTGCAGACGACGGAATTATATCATCTGAGCTCCTTTCTTGCAAGTGTTCAATAAAGGATCTAGTGTAGTAATCAATAACCCTAGCTCCATTTTAGAAATAGACAGCTAAATTGGATTAGATTTTGGACCGTTTGTACAAGTTCTTAAAATTAATTAATTCCCAGATATTTTGAAGCCTTCACTCCTAGGATTCTTCTTGAGAACCTTCCTCTTTTTAAGTAACAAATATTTGCTCCTCAATTTTACAATTACAAATACCAGCTTCTCAATCCTTCTGAACTCATTATCCATGTGGGATCCGAGTTTTCCATAGTTACAAACAAGAGCATCCTTCATTTATTAATAGAGTACCTCTCTCTATCTCATGCTTCTCATACTGTCCAGGATTCTTAATCAGTTGTTCAAATTGCAGTAGGAACTCTTACCAATGGCATAGTGTAAGAATTTAATGCTAGCATTTTCTTCAGAAAGCTCTATTGAGGGTGCATTAAAAAGAGAGTTAGAATTTTCTGCATTAGATATAATGAATCCCATATGAGGTTTTCTTTAATTTTCAGAATACAATCCATTTCACCCCACCGAATTATCACTCTTTCCCATAATGGCCCATCTGATTTATCAACTGTATAAATAGGGCCCTGCCAGATAATAAATTGACCCTTGGAAGGACATTAAAAGCAGAGAAAAAAAAATGGTAAACTGATTAATTGTGTCAAAATTAAACTTACAAGCATAGTCTGCAAATTTTGGAGATAGGATTGTGCGCACTTCATACAACCCTTGTGCCTTACAAGAAGCCCAAATTTTCTTCTTAAATGTCTGGTATAGTTACTCATATCAGAATAAAATAGGCTAAAAGAAGAGTCAGTAAAGGGAGGAGAAAAATAACTCACGGTCGTGCGCACTTCTTCTGAGTTCTTCTAAGGATAGTTTTCCTTGTAAAGGACATCTTTATAATCTATAAGAAGGTATAACTTAAAAATCAAACACAAAGAAAAGATCTTTTGAATAAAACCCACTTCAGAAATCGTTTCAAGTAGTTACTGAAAAAGGTAAAAGAAAAACGAACAGAGACATTGGATTATATAGAAAATTAAATTTACACACACTAACATGTAGAACATAAGAAAAATTATATCTTTCCCTTCCTTGTACTCTGAACTACAAACCATCTAAATTAAATAGCGATTGTTGTTCAAAAAAATTGGTCAAAAGTAAAGAAGTCTGGCTCCAAGCATGAACCGGCAATTCTTTATAGAACTTCCATTTAAGAAAAAAATGGAGAGATGAGAAGAAAACTCTCTGCATTATCAAGATCTGATGAACATAATTTTCCCCCAAAAATAAATTCAAGCAAAAATAATACTAATGGACAAAAGTAAGTATATTTACCCAATTTACAATAATTCGTAGAGGTCATTTTCTTAGGGTTCAAGATTTCTGTCATTGACCATTTTTTCTTAGAAATCGAGATTTCTGCCGTCTTCATAGGACGGTCAAATTTATTATTCGAGAATTTGCAGTTGGATCCATTGAAGTTTTCCTAAAAGGAACAAGTTTCCTCAGCAATTTAGGGTTTTGAGTTTTAACTGACCATGAACAGAGCTACTCTCAGGTCATTGGGCATATGACAAAGTAGCAACAGGAAGAGGAAGGAAGCTAACAGAACAAGGATATTCAGCTGACGAAGGAAAGCCCGTTGAGACCACTGCTGCATGCAAAATTATTGTTTAATTTTTATCTACAAGGAAGAACATTCTTCTTGAAGAGGTTTATATCATAATTTTGTATCACATCAGAATTTATAATATTTTTGAAGAACAAGTAGCCTGTGCAAGGTCTGACTGATACCAGTGAAAGGAAAAATTAAGTGACGACAAAGAGAGAAAAATCAATTTCCACATAATCTATGTATAGTACAGAATTACAATTATCATTGAATACAAACTCAATCTTTCAAAAACTCGCCCGATTCTCCCCTATTAACATGGAACACAAACATGATTGGTATGCTCGACTATACAAAATTAAAGAAGCTATGTTCGTTGTACTAATTTACAAATTGATGCTGCACAATTTAGTTTGGTAATTTCAAGCAATTGAAATTTCAGTC
>CAIGRK010062603.1:0-14870 GCA_903798315.1 Fraxinus greggii | reverse complement strand
AAAAATACAATAAATATTAATACTTATAACTTACTCAATAATCAGTAATCACAGGCCAGGAGGACGGAGAGGAATCCTGGATGCCGGACGGAGAGGAAGAGAGGTTGACTGATTTGGTTGAGTCAAGGTTTTCTATTTCTCCCACATGGGCCCACGGCGGATAGGCAGAGTCACGATCGGATAGGCACACAGTGCAGGGAGGAAACTCAGGCGCAGGGAAGGGCTGAGGAGGTGGAGGCGTGGATTAGAGCAGTGGAAGAAATAGGAAGCTTGGGAGTCAAGTGGAGGAGAAAACTCAGGGAAGGGCGGCTGAAGGTGGAGGCGTAAAGACTGCCAGACTGAAATTGAAGAAGAAGAATTAAATTCGAGGTGTTAGGTTAATGAAAAAAAACCAAAATGGGCCCCTAAAAATTCTGGGCCTGAGGCGGAGGCCTCTTGAGCCTCCTCTCAGGTCCGGCTCTGCTATTCTGAATGAGGCTCCAGGTCATCATACACATAGTAACCAGTGGCAACTAACTAGACCTACACTTTATATAACCACCTTACCTAGTCGAGGTAGGACACCAGTTGAGGTGATGCACAACTTCATTCGATGTGACCTGGAGGGCCGAATCCAAGGTCAATGTGAGGTGCCACGTCTGTTGCATGAAGAAGACTGAGGCGACGGGCCTCATAGCTAATAGAAGGTATCGTCTCTTCCAAGGAGATATTTTGAACAAATCTTCTTATGATTGATTGACATGACAGCTCTGCGACAGGTGCCTAAAAGGTCAAATTGTTAGTATATATTTCAAAGGTGAGACTAGGCTTTAGAGTGGCTATGCTTCAAAAGCATTGAGTGCACGTCAGACCATGATTGATAAAGTGATAGCTAGGAAAAGACATCGCTTGTCACAATGAGGCCACTTGTCACTTCATCTAATGGTTATCATTTCTTTTCTACTACTATAAAATCTCATATATTGTGCTATTTGAAGGTAATGTAACTTTAGATTTTCAAACTATAAGTTTGCTCTAATATATTCACTTTATACTTTCTCGGATTTGACCTCTTTATAATTAGTGGCTCACATCTCTAGCACGTCCCACATCCATTAACTTATACATTGACTGACTTGATTGTCAGAGTACACACGACCCCTTCATCCCACTTCGGAGAAGGCCGAGTGTAATTTACAATTTGTCCAAGTGTGCAAAACCAAAAGCTTAAAAAGACGCGAGAAAACCCGTGATATATTGTCCATGTCACACATATAAAAAATCAAGATCAATAGATTGACGTCATCTATAGGAAACCACACTATCAACCATGAGAAAACCCCTTGGAAAAAGCCTATTAGAAAAGTGTTTTAACATCCCCATTAAAAGGTTTTGTTTTTCAATAAAGAACAAGTGGAAGCCCCAAGAAAAGAAGTAGTTGATTTAGGTGTATAAATTCCTTGAAAATGAGTATTTTGAGGTAAAAATCTACTTAAAAGACACCATCTTTGAATAAGAGAGGCGTCCATCCATCATGAGCTCTAGCAATAAAGATAAAAATCCAAGGAGGATAATAGAGGTCTCTGAATAAGAGGCTTTTCGAACCAATATCAACTATCATGAGCTCACCACCATTATCGTCAAGGTGTAAGGGTCATGGTACACATCACCAGAAAGGTAGCAGAAATGGCCACCTATTGAGGAGCATTATGGCACAAAAAATGCTGCCATGCAAGAGCTTCTCATGCAAATGAAAGGATTAGGAGGCTATCAAGTGCATCAAAATGTACCTCAGCCAGGCCTATTCCAATCAGTAAGAGGAAGAAGTGCAAAGTCAAAGGGCTCACTCTAGCAGGTACAGAAGAGTTGCAAATCCTGATGAAAGGAAAATAGGAGTGGATTTGTCCTCAAATTATGCATCTGGCTGACCTATAAATGACCTGCTCCTCGGAGAAGATAATTTCCCTCTTGAATATGAGTGAGAGCAAGGACCCCAAAGGTCCGCCAACAACTTTGATAGAATTAGCCCTTATATGCCAAGAAATAGACCTCAACAATCACCTCCTATAGCTAGACCCTATAAACAAATGCAAAGGCCTCAAGATGACCTTTCCTACCTAGAAACAGGTGAAAAATGGTTAGTAGACGTTGCAAGTGGGAACTTTCCAACCACTAGGCTAATGAGGAGGATTCTGATGGACCATACAACTTCTACGAGCTTGATGATAACAATTATAACCTCCTCTTTTTCCATAAACTCCAAAGTGCACGTATGCCAAGTCACTTTGTACCCCCTAAGATTCTTATGTACTAAGGAAGATGTGATCCAGAAAAGCATCTCAACAATTACAAAACTCATATGAGTTTGAGAAGTACCTCACTAGCACTTAATTGCAGAGCTTTTCACCTAATTCTAAGTGGAGCAGTTGAAATTTGTTATAGTAGAATGCTAGCGAGGAGCATCATGAGTTGGCCTAACCTCAAAAAGGTTTTTTAAATCAATACTTAGCAAAAATGAATGGAGGCTTCCATTCAATGCTTCACCTCCAAGACATGAGGCAAGTAGTTAGTGAAACACTGAAGCATTACTTGGCCTGTTTTACCAATGAGATAACCTATTGTGAAATACTTGGCCTGTTTTACCAATGAGATGACCTACTATAAAAATGACACTGATAGAGAAGCCCTATACACCCTCAAGGGAGGTCTCAACATTATTACCTTGTTCTGGAGGGATGTTTGGAATAAGAACCTTACCACTTAGGACAAACTGGTAGAGACGATAAGGGTTAAAATTATTAGCGATGAGATGATTGATTATCGCAATAGAGCAACCCAAGGTCTCACACCTTCTCAACGGCAAATGAAAAGAGGTCCCACCTCTCATTTGGTGAACCAGCAATGGACCTAAGCCTATTTACATGGAGCGGAGCAATCCCAGTGATCATAGGAGAGAGAATCGAATCCCTTAAGGAAATTCACCTCCACCTAGGCAAGTTCAATAGCCAAGGTAAAATGAGATGAGACGACCTCCAAGAGATCATTCTCCTTACCGTAGGAGGAATAGGGAAAGAGAAAGATCATAAATACGCAAAGGCAAAGGCAAAGGCAAAGGAGAGGCCCCCAGGTAAAGTGGGCAACACACCTATTCAAGAGATAGGCACAATCATCGGAGGTCTACACATGGAAGGTGAATCCTGAAATGCACGTAGAAACTATACTAGGAAGTCCAATGATTTTTTGATGGTCATCTATATGACCAACAATAACCCCTATGGAACTTAAAATATGCCACCTATCATATTTACTCAGAAGGATATGATAGGTTTGCACTATCCCCAATGTGATTCTTATTTATGAGAGCCATAATAGTCTATAGTAGGTTGAAGTGCATGTTGGTAGACAATAGGAGTTCAATCAATATCCTATTTGGGGCCACCTATGATAAAAATCTAGTAGATCGTAAGTCGACCCCAATAATCTCCCTACTATGTGGGTTCACTAGTGATTGTATTATCACAAGAGGAAAAATTACACTTGTAGTAGAGATAAGGAAACCTCTTCAAACAGTTCACCACTTTATGGAATTTCTTATGGTGGATAACATGTTAGCCTACTACAGAGTCTGAGGTAGACCTACCTTGAATGAGCTATAGGCCGTTACTTTCATCCATCACCTTTGCATGAAGCTCCCCACAAAATATAGCATTGGAAATATTAGAAGTGATCAGATAGGGTCTAGGGAATACTACCCTAACTTCCTAAGAATGGTCGAACCTTGTACTGGGACAGACCCCTGAATAAGAAGAAGACGTAGAAATGGTAAAAATGGTAGACGTCTTTGAAGAAAGAAAGATCACAAAAGAAGTGATGACCTTTGAATAAAGGAGAAGAAGGGATTATATGTGATGATTTGGACCCTCACATCATCGAGTCTGAGTCACAATATGCTATAGTAGAAGAACTAAAGAACTTCTCGGTAGATTCCCAATATCTCACCCAAACACTACAAATGAGTAGGGATATATCTACAAAAGTCAAGGAGAAGTTCAAAAGTTTCTTATGCAAGAATTTGGATATCTTTAATTGGAGACACAAGGATATGGTTGGCATTGACCCAAAGGTTAGATGTCACCACCTAAAAATTGATCCTAAGTATGTTCCTTATATTAAAAAAGAAGAGCAATCAATCCTAAGAGGTATGAGACCGTAAAGGAAGAAGTGTAGAAGCTGACAACCAATGGCTTCATTAAAGAGAACACATATCCGAAGTGAATTTCCAATCCAATCTTAGTGAAGAAGTAAAAATGGCAAGTGGTAGGTCTCATAGACTTCTTCAACCTCAGCCAAGCATGCCTAAAGGATAGCTTTCCACTTTCAAGAATAAATCAACTTGTAGATTCTACCATAGTACACGAGATGCTAAACTTCTTGGACAGCTATTCAGGCTATAATCAGATCCACGTGTAAACTATGGATGAGGAAAACACTTTTCTTAGCACTAATAGAGATCTCTATTGTTACAAGGTGATGCAATTCAAGTTGAAAAATGTCAAAGCAACATATCAATGGCTTGTCAACAAGATGGTTGCTGGCCTCATTGACACAACAATGGAAATGACATGCTAGTAAGAGCCTTAAAATGAAAAATCTTGTCAAGCACCTAGATGTTACTTTCCAAATTCTTATAAGGTATATGGTAAGGTTTAACCTCCCTTAAGTGCACATTTTGTGTCACCGCTGAAAAGTTCCTTGTCTATATGGTTAATCAAAGAAATAGTGAGGCCAACATCAGAAAGATCAAGGCCTTAATAGAGATAAGGTCCTCTTAAAAACCGAAGGAAATGAAAGCTTCATCGGGCGAATGGTAGATATTGAACTCATTTTTTGCACTGTTGATGTAGAAGGCAAATACCGGCCCACTCTCGTTCCTGCAAGCTAATTCAACACAACGATTATCAATCGACAATAAAACAAGATTTGGACGTGAGAGAAGCTTTATAACACAAGATAAAAATGTTCGAGCTCTGGCGAAATATATGAGATAACTTACACGATAATGAACTATCAATTAAGAACCAAGCTTACAATCAAGATTGCATCTCATACACTAGAAACCCAAGATTAATAAATGAAAGATAATATTTGGACTGTAGTCTATAGTTTTACATTACCCCCCCCAATGGCACAAATGGAGGGATATTTATAATTTACATGTGCAATAGTAACCATTGGATGAGAAGACACTTGATTTCATCTCCTTTACCGAAGCAACCTATCTTAGGTAACAATTTTGGCTCAACTAGCCTATGGCGCATTAGATGTCCTAAAAAGGAGGTTGCCACCCCCACACCCATGCTGACAAGATTGACCTTTTTACTCTTTACAATAGTCTAATCAATCATTCTAAAAGGATATCCTAAGTTTAGGATCTTCAAATGTAGATCGTCGCCAGCCTTAGTTAAGCCTCGAATTCGTCTTCGTTGGATATCGTCACTTCAGCATAGAAACCTCGTTTGGGCCTTATGTCCTTTAACATATGAGCTTCGACGGGTCGTATTATCTAGACTCGAATAGACCTTACTCCATGTCGATGCCACATGACTCCGACAAAAGGTGCTTCGGTAGGTTGACTGAGTCCCGTGGGAGCCTAAGGGTGATGAGGCATAGTAATAGTCTCCAAAATCCATGTATGATTATTCATGTCATGCGTGAATTTCTATGTGCAGCTAAAAAATTTTTTAAAGCGTACTCCTGCCACGATTAGGTTTTTTTATCAACACAATAGTCCCCAAGTGTAGATAATGATATCATAGTTGAAGTTCGAAGTTAAACCTTATTCTTGCATTCTAATGTACTAAAACGTCAAAATTTACTTCTCGAGTTGAAGCAAGGACAAGCTAAATAGTTGAAGCTCTAGTTTTGAAAATAGATTAAATTTGCATGTTGAATCGAGGCAAAGAGTTGCTGAACTGCTGAGACTATTGTTACCTAAATGGCTGAACTTTCCTTTTTGAGTTGAAGCAGTGAAGTGCTAAACTACCGAGGCTCTTGTTTTGTAAATAGCTGAACTTTCCTTTTTGGGCCGAAGCACTGAAGGGCTAAACTCTCTATGCTCTTGTTTTATTGTTAATAATGAATGTTTTTGAGAATTATGTTAAAGATTTGATATTTTTGTACATTACCAAGGAACGAAAATTGAGGCATTTAGAATTCCAATACACATACAGTCGTTAAATATTGAGTGCGCAATGATGCCAGTCGAGACTCGTGTGTTAGATACATGCATCAATTTGAGGCGTTAATAACAAAAACTATTTGAATTCAACGCCTCAAATGAATTTAAAAATGGACACTTTAGATGAAGTAGATCTAGGTCCAATAGCTGAGCTTCGTCTTTTCTTCCTATAAAAGTCAAAATCATAGTCGTTGTATCAGTTTATAACGCCGCATTCCTAGAGCTTCCTTTTGTTTAAGTAATTTCCTTGAAACTTTTCAATCTTCCTATCCTTTCCATCTTGTGTTTTTTTCATTTTCAATGACTTCTGGGTCGAGTGCCAGTGGTAGTAAGGTCACCATTTCTAGGTTTGGGAAATGGGCCACACCTGGGGGTCGGATAAAGGTTATTAGCTGATGAGTGAAGGTCCCATTGACTATGAGGCGATATGGGAGCTAGAAGAATCCTCTCTACAATGACCTCCAAAAAGTTGGCTGAAATTAGGGAAAAATATAGGATCCTAGGTTCCATAGAACTCTTAGTGCTCGAAACCCACGAAAGTGCTTACTATCTGAGGCTGAGATGTGCGGTAATTAGTGGGTTCCTAATTAGGGCAGGTGTGCATCTACCTCTGTACCTATTTTTAGGGTAGTGTTGAGGTCCTATATGTTGGCTTCCACCCAATTATTGTCAAATAGATGGAGCCAGTTGGTTGAGGCATATTTCCTTCGGAAGGAAACCTCGCTTGGCTAGGATATGTCCTTGCATTCTAAAAATTTTCCAACCTCAAGTACTTGGGAAAGAAGAGTCCAGATGGTGATACTACATGACTTTTTATGGGTTCATGCCCCTTTTGTGGTGGAAATGCCATCCTTTATAAAGGATTGGAAGAAGCCATGGTTCTGGGTGAAGAGCAAATGGCAGATGGTTGAGGGGAACAAGGCCCTAACTTGTATTGTGCCGACCCACTCGTGATGTTGACCTATGGTTGATTTCATCCTAAATGTTTGAATCATAACAAACATATTAAGGATGGCAAACATGTTCTAACAATTGATTTTGAGTGATGATAGTTCGATATTAAAATCAATCAAGCATTGCCAAAATCAACATGATTGGACTCGAACTGAAGATCCAAGTGGAAGTTAAGTATTCAAGTTAAATCATTTGAGACGAGAGCTTAAAAGACAAACGTCATAAAAAATCAAGATCAAGACGAGAAGTCTAAGAGGCAAACTTCGTAGCAAGATTAACAACTAGACTTCTTAGTTCAAATATAAAGGTACTAATATTTTGATATTTAGTAATGAATGATAAAAGCTCGAAAATTGTTTTATGCACGAAAAGATTACTTCATAAAAACACTTGCTTAAAAAATAATTATTTTTCAAATGGTAAGAATTTTAATTTGATATTTAAACTGTATAAAATGTTACTTACTCCTTCAAAGGCCCACATTTTCCCCAAAAAAATAAAATTTCAAAGTCAAAGCAGTTCGCCAACGGTCATTTTTTTAACCGTTCTGATTTCTGACATACAACGACTAGTGGGTCGTCCAATTTAGGATCCAGATGTCCGGATGGTTGTCCGGTTGGTCAAAAATTTTGGCGTTTTGATTGTTATAAATATAACTTCAGTTTGCATTCATAAAACAACTAGAAGAGAGTTTTCTTATGAAATATATTTGTGAAAAATCTTCTTTGAGCTTACATTTTTAAATTCATTTCATTTATTTTTTCATAAAAAAAACTCTATTATTGAATCAAACTTCTCAAATCATTTCTCTAATCAACTTTTTCATTTCTCTTTGTACTTAACTTATTTATATCAGTCTTTAAACATAGATATATTTTGAAGAAGATCTTTGCACTTACATTACATAAACTTTTCTACTTCTTCATACTGAAAAATTTGATTGATTGAATCAAATTTGTAAAATCATCATATTCATCAATGTTTCTCATTTCTCTCTTTGTACTTAATTTATTACAATTATTCATCACATGAAAAATATATTTTGAGACGATTTTTGAACATACATTGCATTTATTTCTTAATCATCTTCTCACTGAAACATTTTGATTTATTGAATCTAATTTTTGATTATCAAATTCATCAAAGTTTTTCATCTAACACTTGAACTATCATTTATTACTATTCATTGAAGTGTTAGTCTTTTTAGTACTTAATTTGTTTGTATTGTTTANTTATTACAATTATTCATCACATGAAAAATATATTTTGAGACGATTTTTGAACATACATTGCATTTATTTCTTAATCATCTTCTCACTGAAACATTTTGATTTATTGAATCTAATTTTTGATTATCAAATTCATCAAAGTTTTTCATCTAACACTTGAACTATCATTTATTACTATTCATTGAAGTGTTAGTCTTTTTAGTACTTAATTTGTTTGTATTGTTTATCAAGAGAGGTATTCTATAGTAAAATCACTTTGATAAAGTGTGGGCTGTGTTGAAGTCTCTTAAAGATCAACATTGTATAAGGATCGGTGCTCATTGTTGTAAGTCACCGTGTGGATCGTATTGAGGTCCCGTGAAAGCTCAATAGTGGGTCGTATTCAGGTCCCATAAAGCTCAACATTGTATAAAGATTAGTTTTCCTTGTTTATAAGTCATCATAAGTGTTATAAAGGGCTGAATTGCACCACAAGTTAATCAATCTAGTGAAAAGGCCTTGCTCGTACCAAAGAGCTTGGTAACGGAGGACGTAGATCGTTACTTTGGATCGAACCGCCACAATTATATTGTTTGCATCATCTCCCTTTTAGTTATCATTTTTATATTTGTGCTTATTATTTAAATTATTCGAAAAAGTTTTAAAAATCAATTCACCCACTCTGGCTAGTTATTATTGGGCTATCACGTTAGTATCGATTTTCATAACTTTTATTTTATTTTTAATACATCTGATGTTCTTTGTTTTGCAGTTTCAAGAACCTGCTTCGAACTTTCCCAAGCCCAGTGGACGTTATCGAAGACATCTACCGACATCCACAAAGATCACGCTACTTTGACCTCCTAATCGACCAAAGCAAATTTTTCTTAGACTTCGGATTGATGGCTTCTAAAGGTAAATTTTGAAGCCTTCTGTTTGATACACAATCCTTAAGTTTTAATATAACATTCACTTGTTGAAGATGATTTTAGGATGAAGAAGTAGCCCATCCCTAATATGGCCTCAATATTAAGAGCCACTTTGACAATGAGTGCTAGGGCTTTGAAGCCTTCTTTTGGAGGTGCAAAACACGTCAGGGGAGAACTAGAACGCCTCAGCAAGGAGCATGCTGAGAAGAACAAGGTCAACAAGGGCAAAGGAAAAATGAAGGAGCCTTAGAAGAAGAGGAAATTGTCCCATAGTACTGGCTCAGCTTCTGAAAAGTTTAGCATAACCATTACCCCAGCTGTCTAGCAAAACCTTCATCCTCCTCCGAAGTTGATGTAGGCCTCATTCAATGCTGCTAGGCCTAAAAGGTAAAGGAGGCCAGTAAAGAGGCTGCGAATGAGGTGGAGCAAACCTCCGAGGCCGTAAAAAATGTGCTAATAGCGAGGACCCCAAGAAGTTTCTTGGCGGGGTAAGATGAGAAGATTGCCCTAGCGGTAATGGAAATGCTAACACCTGAAGGCCGTAGTGCCACTAGTAATATTTACAAGTTCTGTTTTGAAAGGTGGTAGAACTATGTCTCCACATGCGATGCTGTGGGCCTGACAATGATCCTAGTGAGCCAAAGAGCCAAAGCTTTTAGGGTCACCCTTGAGTGCTAAGAAATGTTGAAAGATATTCAGACACGCAATCGGGAATTGGTTGAAAAATTGGCCTCAACGGAAGAGAAGATTAAGAAAATACAATCAAAAGCTAAAGAGCTTAGGGCCTAGTGACCTGAAGAGGCAGCTAAGTTGGATTCTACTTTAGCAAAGATCGAAGCGTTGAAGAGAGAGGTCCACAAATCCCGGTGCTAAGTTGCTTCCTTGAAAAAATAGGTTAAGTTTCAAAAAATCATCAGAAGCTAATGACTGAAGCTTTGGAGAAGACTAATTTAGAGAACGCTGGACTCAAGGACACCATGAGTGTCTAGAGACCCAAATAAGACACTATGTGAAGGAGGCTGAGTAGGCCAAGACTGATGCTCAAAAAGCAGGTGAGGAGATAGTGAATGACTACATTGCCAACTTCCATCTAATAGAAGAGTATCAACACTTCGGCGCCTATGAAGGAGATTTGCCTAGTTGAAGTAGTGGAGAGGGTAGGATAACTTTACGTAGAACCCAATGCTTCTGAGCTGAAAGAAAATTTTTTGGAGAAGGTACCTCAGACCCCGGCTAATGATGCAGCAGAGGTAGAAGACCAAGAGAGGGCTCTTTTGGATGAAGCTTCAGGCTAAGGAGCCCCAACTGCTGAAGCACCTTCTATGGAGGCGTTAGACTCCCTAACACCTCCAGCATAGTATAATATTTTTTATTTTATTTTGCAATGTACTAGCTGAGGCCCTCAACGTACAAATTTTTTTTAACGGTATATATATTTCTTTATCTTCTTGTTTGAATTTTTCAAGTACTGAGACGACCATCAATAAACTATATAACTTGAAACAAGATTTATGAGTTAAGCAATAACTTGTAAGCATTGTGACCTCCATACAGTATATAATTTTAACAATGTAAATTGTAAGTGAGAGTAAAATAAACATGATGACCTTCAAAAATAAACTATAACTTCAAAGTTTTGGGGTCCTCCATGAGGTACATAGCTTTCAAAAATTATAATGTTTGTTTTTCACCTTGGAATATCAATGAGATAACTCCTTTTGGGATTCGATTCTCTCCTCCGAGGTGCACATGCTTCCTTACATGGTGGATGTTCATCCATGTAGGGCTTTTTCCCATGACGTTCAGTTTCGTTATAGGAGGCTTGTGCTCTATGCCTCGAAGAGCCAATAAGGTAATCCCTTTTAGGATTTGATCCTCTTCTCTGAGGCGTCCACACTTTCCTACATGGTGTATGGTTCATCCATGTTGGAGCTTCTCCCATGATGTTCAGCTTCGTCGTAGGAGGTTTGTGTTGTACGTCTCAGAGAGCCAATGAGGTAATCCTTTTTGGGATTTGGTCCTCTTCTTTGAGGTGCCCACACTTTCCTACGTGATGGATGGTTCATCCATATAAGGGCTTCTCCCATGATGTTCAGCTTCGTAATGGGAGGCTTGTGGTGTACATCTTGGAAAACCAATGAGTTAATCTCTTTTGGGATCTGATCATCTTCTCCGAGGTGCCCATGCTTCCCAACATAATGGATGGTTTATCCATGTAGGGGCTTCTCTTATGATGTTCAGTTTCATCGTGGGAGGCTTGTAATGTATGCCTTGGAGAGCCAATGAGGTAATTCCTTTTAGAATTTGATCTTCTCCTCTGTAGCGTTCATGCTTCCCTACATGGTGGATGGTTCATCTTGTATGGGCTTCTCCCATGATGTTCAACTTCATCAAAGGAGGCTTGTGATGTACGCCTTTGTAAACCAATGAGGTAATCCCTTTTAGGATTGGATCCTCTTCTCTAAAGCAACCACACTTCTATATATGGTGGATTATTCATCCATGTAGGGGCTTTTCCCATGACATTTAGCTTCATTATGGGAGGCTTGTGTTGTACACTTCAGAGAGCTAATGAGGTAATCCCTTTTAGGATCTCATCTTCTTCTTTGAAGCGCACATGCTTCTCTATATGGTGGATGGTTCATCCATATAGGGGATTCGCTCTTAACGTTCAGCTTTATCACGGGACGCTTGTGCTTTAGATGTATAAGACTAATCGTACTTTTATTGAATCATTTTAAGATATTTACATGGGTTGGGAAGGTTCTTTCTGCCGCAGAACCCTTTCACTGGTAGAATATTCTAAGATGCTCTATGTTCCATGGGCGAGGTTGCATTTTTCCATCCAAGTCTTCTATCTAATAAGTGTCAGGTTACACTTCTTCTTTGATGAGATACTATCCATCTCAGTTTAGACCCAACGTGCTTACCTCGGGTTCCTTCGAGGATAGGAAAACTCTTCAAAGTACGAGTTTGCTTATTCGAAATGATGTTTTCTTAAGTTTTACATTGTAATAATGGGTCATCTTCCTATGATATGCAGCTAGTTTTACTTGGGATTCATCCCTCTTTTCATCAAGAAAATCGAGCTCACATATTCTCAACTTGTCACTAGATATTTTGCTGAATTGGTATCGACGGGGAGAGGGTAACCCAACTTCTACCAAGCTCATTTTTTCTGCACTGTAAGCCATTGAGAATGGGGTTTCTCCAGTTGGGGTTAGGCATGTAGTTTGAATTGTCCACAATACTTATGGTAGTTCATCGACCCACTATCCCTTGGAGGCTTCAAGTTTTCTTTTCAAAGTATACCTAATAGTTTTGTTTACAGCCTCTACTTATCCATTTGCCTGGGGTGGTGAGGTGTTGAAAAATGCTTCTTGATCCCAAGTTCTTCACACATGTCCCCAACCTTTTTGTTAGCTAAGTGACGGCCATTATCTGAGACAATTGAATGGAGAATTTCGAACAGGCATATTATATTCTTCCACATGAACTTTGTTGGCTTCTATGATCTTATCCTGAGGTTTGGTTTCGACACATTTTGTGAAGTAATCAATCCAACTAAAGTAAAGGTTGCATATCCCTACCCTTGGGTAAATGGCCTATAATGTCAATTTCATATTTGGCAAACGACCATGGGCTGGATATCACTGTTAGCTCTTGGGAGGGATGTCTCTAGATAGGAGAAAAGCATTGACATTTATCGCACTTTCACACAAACTAGATCTAGTCTTTTTCCAAAGTGGACCAATAATGCCCTTGTCGTAGTGCCTTTTGTGCCAGAGTAAGTCCTCCAACGTGATTGCTGAAATGCCCTCATGAGTTTTGTGTAGGATGCAGGTAGCTTCTTCCTCATCGACACATCAGAGGAGGGGCTAGGAAATACCTCTTTTGTAGAGCACATCATCCTAGAATATAAAGTAGCCTACCCTTCTCCTAACCTTATAAGCATCATCTTTATTTTTGGGGAGGGTATGATCTTTAAAAAATGCCACTATTGGTTGGATCGATGCAGGCATTCCTTCTACCTATATTAACTATTTCCCTTTATCAGTGGAAGGCTCCAAGAGATGTTCAATCGACACAATCGTTAGTAGTTTCAATTTTTTGCTACTAGCTAACTTGGACAATGCATAGACGTGGGCATTTTCAACAAGCAAAATTTGAGTTAACTCGAATTTCTCAAAAAAATAAGAGTAAACCCATCACTAGTTTGAGGTATGCGGCCATGCTCTTATCTTTAGTTATGAAATTGCCACTTACTTGGCTAACTACCAGTTAGGAATCACTATTAACGAGCAACTTCTCACTTGTAATTCTTTAGTTAACCTTAAGCCGGCAAGTCGTGTCTCACATTCTGCTACGTTGTTGGTAGCCTTGAACCCAAACCTCATTGTACAATTGAGCTTTGTCCTTCAGGGCTAAGGACCATACCTGGTCTTGAGCCTTTGTCTCTGGACAAACCATCCACAAACGGGTTCCATGTAAGAGGTTCCATGGGCTCCATTATTTTGTCCATCTCAGGGAAGTTGGTAAATTCTACCACGAAGTCAGTGAGGGCCTACCCTTTGATAGTGGTTTCATTTTGAAAACAATATCAAACTCACTGAGCTCAACTGCCCATTTCAACAATCTTCCTGAAGAATTGGGTTTTTGAAGCACCTGCTTGAGCCGGAAGTTGGTCGACACGAGTATCATGTGAGCTTTAAAGCATAGCCTCAACTTTCTAGATGCAATGATCAAGTCTAGAGCTAATTTTTCCATGTCGAGGTAGCGGGTTTTGGCAGACAAAAGCGTCTTACTCACATAATAGGTAGGCAACTAGTGGGTATCTTCTTCTCTTACAAGAATTGCGCTAACAACTTCATTAAAAATAGCCAAATAGAGCTGCAAAGCCTAGAGACCTTCTCACATTCATCCATCCATTGGACCTTCTTGCCTCTTTTCAAGATCTTAAAGAATGGAAGGCAATTGTTGGTTGCCTTTGAAAAGAAACGGCATAAAGTTACTACACGCCCAGTCAAGCTTTGCACCTCCTTGATTTTTGAGGAGAACTCATCTCCGCCGAAGCTCGAATTTTCTCTAGATTCGCCTCTATACCCCTTTGTTTAATCATGTATCCTAGGAATTGTTTGAAAGCAATATTGAATGCACATTTGAGGGGGTTCAACCTTATTATGTACCTTCATAGAATTTGAAATGTCTCATCCAAGTGCATTACATGGTCATCCATCTTTAAGCGCTTTACAAGCATGTCCTCCACACAGACCTCCATTGTTTTGCTAATGAGGTTGGCAAACATTTTGTTAACAAGTCTCTGGTAAGTAGCACTGGTATTTTTTAGCCTGAAGGGTATCATCTTATAACAGTAAATACCTCTATCAGTATGAAAGATTCACCATCTACCGAATGCATGGGGATTTGATTATACCTAATTAGGTGTCCATAAATCTTAATAGCTCGTGCCCAGTAGTGGAGTCCATGAGTTGGTCTATCCTTGAAAGGGAAAAACTATCATTTGGACAAACTTGGTCAAAGTTGGAAAAGTCTATGCATACC
>CAIGRK010062602.1:0-11146 GCA_903798315.1 Fraxinus greggii | reverse complement strand
TTTAATGATTGATTAGTTTTCGATGCACCCTTTTATAGTCTATTTTTTGTTGTTAATTTTGAATTTAATGATTGATTAGTTTTCGATTATTGGTGCATCGAGGAATGAATCTTTCTTTTGTTGTTAAAAAATTTGAGTTTTATGATTGATTCCTTTTTTTTTAATTGATGAATGAAGAATAAGGTGGCGGAATACTAATCGAGAAGATGACGCCGAGTCAAGAAGGATTATCGTCGAGGAGAAGCGTGTCATTGAACGGCTTATTCTCCAGGAAGAAATTCACCGCAGAGTAGCGGGGGATGGACCAAAGCGGCATTTATGGTCTGTGTACTCAGTAAGGAGATTTTGGGATTTTGGGGGCTTGTTTTAATTTAGGACGCGATTAATATAGATTTGGGTCACTTTTTAGAGCATTTGGCCTAATTTACTCTACAAATAGTAAGAATTATATTAAACCAGCAATAATGATATTGTGAAATCCAACAATCGATTATCAATAACATTACAAATAAACGGTACATCGCAAATAAAACAAAATTTGGATTTTATTTCGTCTTCTCCACATGGATCATGATCGGAGAAACCTCGTATTATGCAGCCCAAGAGCTCGTCCGAACCAAGTAATTATCAAATTGAATGGATTCACAGAAAACTGCTTACTCTATCAGATAAAATCCTTACTTTTCATGAAGACAGAAGGCTGTATTCTACTTCATCGAGTTCTGCTTGCTTTTGTTCGAAAAATGGAAGGCTCCCTGGATCTCTTTCTTCCAATATAAGACTCGTGGGAGTTTGAGGAGGATAATTGTCGATGATAAACTCTATATCATCCCCGCGAATCTCTTTTTGATGAAGAAGAACCTGCAATACAAATAGAGGATTACTATGGCAGCTAAGCCTAAAAACAAGAATGAGACCTATTTTGAAAAGTAAAAAATAAAGTTTTAAAGAAATAAGTTTTCGAACTAAAATCTTCAATAAGAAGTAACTTTTAGAAAAACCTAAAATTATTTAAAAGTAACTTCTAAGTTTCGACACACGTTTGGCTAAGCTTAGACTTGGTCAAGCATGCTAATGCCTCGTGTTGTGCCAGTCATACTATGAATAAGAGGGAAATTACAACTCCTAATTATTTCATGACTGTGCATCCAAGGAGGTAGGGAAGATAGATGGGAAAGAGATAAGCTAGATCAAGCATGTCAACTACATACCTTAACAGTTTTCAGCAAAGCAGCACTATGCTGTCTCAGCAAATCAACGGTCTTTCCATACATATTATGCATTAATTCTTCCGTCCTATTTGCAACGTCATCATCTAATTTGAAGTTGACCGGAGTCTCAATCAAGTCATAGTCATCATAAAGTGATCCTTCAAAATCAAGCCGTGGGCCCACAAATTTTGCTCTCTTTCTCCAAGGAGCTGGTTCTCCGTGCACCACCATTGGGTTATCCAGATTCCATCTGCAAGAAGAGCATCTAATTAGATATGATACTTTCCCTGGATTACAGAATTTTTACGGCCTGTTCTAGGAAGGTTCTACGAATTCCTTTTAACCAGCAGAACGCAACAAATGGATACCCACATTGTAATAATCTTACGAGCAAGCCAAGATGCATCAGCAAGATAATTAACTGATGCCTTCGAAGTATCCCTTCCAAAAATGACCTCTTCAGCAGCTCTGCCTCCAAGTAATACCTTTATCAAGAAGATTTTGACACTTTCTATGACCGAATGCTAAAGAAACACAGTGGGTGAACAAAAATAAGCCAGAGAACTCGAGTGTGAACCTGAAGACGGTGTAACAACTGGGGTCGACGCTCAAACATGTACGCGTCATCATCAAGACGATGAAATACAACTTGAGACAGTGTCTGCATGTAACATCAAGAGTAATTAATTAATTAATTAATGGGATAGAAAACTATTATTCTCCTAAAAGTATCCTCATAAAGACCTTTATTTTCAACTTCATGATCCAAGCACAGTGTAGATCAAAAAATTAACTAAAGCTAAGTAAATACTAATTTTATATGACAGTAAATAAAAGACACCTGTCAACTTGTGCCCCAAAAAGTGGGTGAATCAATACCAGACTGAAGCCGGAAGTAGAACAAAAAGAAAGGCAGACACAAATTCTACAATGGATGCAAACGAGTGATAATACTTTCAGAATAAAATATCTGATAAGAAAACGGCCGGAGTTATTTTTTAGATTTATTATGTTTATTGAACTAAGGGTAGTTTGGTCTTTTCGTTATTGATGGGCACGGGCAAGTCTTAATTACGGTGTTTACTTGGTCATAAATAATCCAACATATTCTAGATTAACCTTGTTGAGGTCAAATATTCTATATCTTTATGTCTACCAAGATTGAGTATTTTGTCGTGCTTCCATTTTTTCTCTGTTTCAGATTTCCTAGTACTATCCTAAAACCCATGCCCCCTTTTCATTTACCACTAAAAAGCACCTGAAGGTTGTGCAACATCACAGGTAAGGTAGACCAAAGTTGCCAAGAACTGAAAAAATAAACTTTTAGGATACTAACAAAATCCAAAAAGCTAGGGTATGGACCTGTCCACGAGGATTGATTGATATGCGATCACATCTCTCAATATTTGCATTCTCAAAGCGCCTTAGCAGATGAGCAGTCAAAGCGGTCCCCACTTCCGTAGTAGCTCGGCGACATTGGCCTTGATGGCCCAATTTTATTCCAACACGCTTGGGTCCCACAGTAAGTCGGTCAACTGCATCATCCATGTCTTCCTGAAGAATTGCATTATGCCTTTTCCTGACAGCCACAAGAGCTGCCTCTTGGAGCAGCTGTGCCAGCTTTGCACCCGACCACCCTGATTTACATTATTTAAGGATGTTCCAAAATAAAGATTATTTAGCAATGAACATAACAATCACAACAATTTCTTCAAATATTAGCAGTTAAATAGAATGCATACCAGGCAAGTTGTTTGCATAACTGGTCAAATCAACAGTATCTGATAATTTCACTTTATGGCCATGAACTTTCAAAATTTCCAATCTTCCTTTTGCATTTGGAGGTCGGATTCTTATCTATATAAATAAACAAAAAATTAATGATTAGCCATGTAATGTTCAAGAGAACTAAGAGATAAATAGTTTTAAAAAGAAATTATAACGGCTGATGATAAGGAGTTAAACACCCTTTGATAACTCTATATCCTATTTAAAGGTACAACCTTGCGATCGAACCGACCAGGACGAAGAAGCGCGGGGTCCAACAAATCCATTCGATTAGTGGCACCCAAAAATATGACACCTTTTCCTGTATCAAATCCATCTAATTCTATCAAGAGTTGGTTCAATGTGGTTTCTCTTTCTTGAGTTGCTGCATTGTATAGATGGTCTGTTGTCTCGCGGAATATTCCTTGACGCCTGTTTATTAATAAAGTATAATTAACAATTGAGGATCATTTATATTCTCCAAGCGGAACATCAATAAGAAAAGAGAATAGTAGAATTGGCCAAGAGTACATGAAACAAAGAACATATTAGATAACAGAGGGATGCAAGGATTGGTTGGTTATGCAGATGAAGAATCAGAAAGTATGAATAACTTCATTATATTATGAAAACACTGAAAAAAGACGAAGAGGCTCTAGCTTTTACTCCTGGACTCTGCTTTACATGTATTAATTTAATTATGTAGGAATCAAAAAGGTCTCCATCAAGAAAAAAGTTTTCTTTTATAATTACGTAAGAAACATAGATGTTATAATTTACAGTAAATTCAAACACACTATTAGCTGAAAGAAAATTTAGAACAACCATACCTTGTAGCCAGTGCATCAATTTCATCAATAAAAATGACCGATGGTTTATTTACCTGTAAAAAGAGTTATCAAGTCATGTTTCATCTCATGTATAAAAGTAATCATCTTCATTACCAAAAGCATAGTCAGGAAAACTGTTCTCATAATTCCGAACGTCCTTGTGGTAGAAATAATGTACAAGTCTTCCCTTTTCCTTTATTATTAACATTTTCCCTTTCGAGTTTAATAAAATCATTTAACTTTGCCGATGTTATGAAGGTATATATTTATTGGTTGCAAGAAGAGAAGGGTACCACCAATTTGACTATGATCAATAATCACCCGCACTCTATTGCATGGTGGAAGTTCGGGATCCCTCAAAATCCTAGAAACCCATGTTCTTGCCAACACCACAGCCTTTGTAATAAATAGAATATCACTATTTGAGTCCATATTTGAGTACATAACATAGATCTTTGAGTAATTTCGTCATAATGACTGAACAGATATCTTGAGTAAAGAAGAACTAGAGTTGGTAATAATATATGGTTATACAAGTTTAAGGTGTCCAACCAGACTTGGATAAAAAAGTGCACATCCTGTCAAACTTTCCGTTGGCAGAAAGATTATCAACATGAAGTTAGATCACATTACTGATAAAAATATTAATTGTGTTAGATTTTTTGAAAGAAGAAAGAAGATAGTGACAATTGACGATCACAAATCAAGCCAGTGGAAAGCTAATTCTTCAAAGATTAAATGACATAATAATTAAATGCACAAGTTTCATCAGTTTCGCAAAATTGATGGTTCGATAAAAAATAACGAGTTATTTTCACAAGTTTCACTGAATAAAAATCGTGAATGGTTTACCTTTGCTCTCTTAAATAAATCTCTTATACGAGCAGAACCAACACCAACTAAAACTTCCACGAATTCAGATCCAGCCATTTGGTAGAATGGAACACCAGCCTCACCCGCTATGGCCTTGGCAACTAGAGTCTGATAAGGCAACATGTGATTCTATTTAGAAATCAGTTGAGAAAATATCACTCTTTAAGTGTAACGTGATTCTAGAAAAGACAACCAACCTTGCCACATCCTGGTGGGCCCTCGAGAAGAACTCCATGTGGAGGCTTTATCCCCATTTTATCAAATAGTTCAGGATTTTTCAGGTATCGCACCAACTAACCAGCATCGAAAGTCAAACAGAAAAATCAGTGAGTTGGCAAGATTTGCGATCTGAGTAAAAGTCAACGTCGAACATTAATGAACATGGCTGAATTATTCTATTACATTTAGAATTAACGAGAAGACGTATATCACTTATTATTTCAGCCTCACAAGTCTTGTTCTGTAAAACAAATTTGTCATCCAAATATTCGCAAAGAGATTTGACTACTTTCAAGTTTCAAGAGAAATGAAGTTCCAGCCCCTAGTAGATATGCAATCATCGACCTTTTAACAAACTTGTAACAATCATCCAATTTTTCTCTAACTTGTGAGGGTTAAAAGGGAATTTTTTTTCTTCCTCTTGTGTCTAGAAAGGATTTCGCCAGTTGTTAAAAGGACAAAATTTCCATAAAGCGAATACTGCAGATATGAAAATGTTAACATGGATTATCATCATACTAGAATGGATAGTGAGAAATGAGGATAAAAACCAAGAAAAAGATGTAGAACCAATTAAGGGAATGACTACTTGGGGGGTGATGTATTGCTTGCATATACCTATGGAAGCTCTAATTTACAAGAGGAATGCAATCTAATAGAACAATTTAAAGAGGAAGAAGTAAACCAAACTTAACATGGACGGATGTAGTTGCAAAGAATTGATTTCATTGGAGTTTTTAAAAAATGCAATGGTGGATCAAATGGAGCACCAAAAAATGATTCATCATTCATGTAGTTAATACAAGTTTATTAGGAAGAAATGTTATAGTCATTGTTTTATGTTCAAAAAGGATTTCACTCTGAACGAAATAAGTCACTGGTAATTGTTTTTTTCAGGGTAAAGAAAAATTGAACATAATATATAAACTATAACATGTAACCAAAGTATATACCTCTTGGAGCTCTTCAACTGCTTCCTCAATCCCTGCCACATCATTAAATGTGACTCCAGTGGAACCCTGAAAGAAGATAATCATTACATTAAAAAGGCCAAAAATTATACCTGCTCATGAGGAAATTTAGGAACGCGAGCAGAAGATGTAAATTAAGAAGTAGAACTAACATCCACACGAGCTTGTGGTTTTGATTGAGAAAATTCAATGCCTTGCCATATATCCTGCATGAAATAGAAAGAAGTGAGGGACACTTCGCATGAGCAGCTAGCCTGCCAGAAAAAGTTGTGGGAAGGAATGCTCACCCATTTTCGAAAATTCTTTGGTCTTCTAGAAAGGGTAAAACGTACAAGAAGAACCATGGTCAAAAATACCAGCATAATTGGTTTCAACATTTCAAGACTAGCAGACACCCCACCAAAAGTATATACTTCATACATCTTGGAAAAGATTCCTCCATCACCAAAAATATCGGCAAGATTATCCCATGCTCTTTCAAGAACTCCAAAAATGAGACTAAAAAATAGCTTCAGAAATGGTTTGGCAATAGGCCATATGACATATACAGCTGCAGCAAAAACAAAGCTGGTAGCTGCAAATATTGCAGAAGCCAAAAATCCTCCAACAACAACTGCAGCTGCAGCCATTGCAGCAGTCAGCACTCCAAGTTCAACCATCATTCTACTTGATATTTTAGATGCCACTGGGTGAGGATATTCTGGCAATTTTCCTACATAGGACTATAAAAACAAAACTAACTGTCAGACGGGAGGGAAAAGCAAAAAGGAGGAGAACTCTTTGCGACTTAATAACAAATTCTTGGTAGACCATATGTGCTTTTAAACATTGGTGGATGATTGTGATAAAGAAAAATCACACGTAGTGCTTAATTTGACCATTTTGTATGTACTCAGTGGTCGTTTGGGCTCCATTTTATCCAATATGTATTTTCATCTCTCCTTTTTTAATCACGCATTCTCCAATAAAACAACATTACATGGAAATCCAAAATTTTTACTTCTTTTTTAACTACACATTCTTCAAAATAATCATTATTGCAAAATATATTTTCCCCAAAAACACATTATAATGGAGCCCAAACAGGAACCTAATATGCAACAAATGATACTTCCAAATTCTTGAAACGTAGAGTATTCTGTAGTGTGTTTCATCCTGTTGGCACGTGAGAATTTGTACGTATTCGTTCAAAAACATAGCTTGCTGTATGTTTTAAGACATTAAAATGAAAGGTATGTAGTTATCACCATCACATGCATAGAATATCCATTATTGACGCTAATGGTTATGATAGCAGAAGAGTTCTTGAACGCTTAGCCTAATCTTTCAATCATAGATTCCATTCATAGTTTATTTGAACCCTAACTGAGAGTCACAAGTTCCCTTACAAAAGAACAGAACTCCATTTAGTACAAGACGCGGAGTGAGTGATAAAAGTATGAAATCTTATTGACAGCAATTCCTAAACCTCAACAGAGAAGGGACGAAATAATAACTAGATTCAAAGCTTCCTCGTGAAAAAGTCTTATCATTTCTCACTGTAATGAAAGACTATTCCGGCAAGAAATATCTTTTAAATTTCTAACGGCATTTTTTAATATTTACCTCCAGCATCCCATTTTCTCTCCTTCCACACAATTCCAACCCGAGTCAATTAAGTATATTTGCATACCATTAGCAA
The DNA here is from genome assembly GCA_903798315.1 of Fraxinus greggii. NCBI lineage: Eukaryota > Viridiplantae > Streptophyta > Magnoliopsida > Lamiales > Oleaceae > Fraxinus > Fraxinus greggii. The sequence continues at coordinate 3,594 of CAIGRK010062602.1, read as the reverse complement.
AAGCAGATATTCTACAAGGAAATGCTAATGAAACTCAGATAGAATACCATCATTTGCTTCTCGATTTCATATCTTGGACCCTGGTACTCCTCCAAAAGAGCTTGTGCTTGATCTCGACCCAGCTTCATTGCCCTATAACCAAAATTCACAACATCAAGCAGACCAAACATAATCAAAGACAAAATGTCACATGTTACAGTACAAACCATTTAGTTCTATGCAAGTTCTTTTCTCCAGGTATTTCTTTCAAATCGACCACAAAATCCCTGTATACATAATTACCACTATTCTCGGTAAAAGTCATCAACTTTATTTTATTACTCTTCAAGTACTTTTGAAAATCCACGTAGCTCAATTTGGGCAAATCCTTCAAATTCCTGTTGAACTCCTCTTCCTCTGATAAATTCATCCCAAAAACTTGCTCGGGTACATAAAGCTTTCCTTTATACTCCCTCAGGATATCATTCAAATAAACTCCTTCTGACTTCACCGAATTGCTGTCAATATCAATCTCCTTTCTACCCACCAATGCCTTCAAATTCAACCTTCTCAATATCTCAAAAACTGGGATATCAAAATGCTTTTCATTCAAACGCTCCTTCTCTTTCAATGTGTATAATCTATTCCCAACCAAATATTTAGTTTCCACTTGACTGGGGTTTTCCCTTAAAACTCTAGTCATAAAATCCTCTTTCTCAAAATCAGAATTCACCGAAGCCTTGGAATTTGAACCAGGTTTTTGCAAAAAAGCGCGTGGGCTATTGAAAAAATGCAATCTTTTTGGATGTATGGAGCAAAAGCTTAATCTTTTGTGAGATTTTAGGTCTGAAAAATTGGTGGGAAAATTAATGAAGGGTTTAGGAGTGCCAAATAGTAGGTAATGCATGTTTCTTCTAGCGAAGAATTTGAATAAACTAATGGATTGAGGTCTAGGGTATTATTAGGAGACAACAATTTGGCATTTCTGCTGGAATAGGTGGGGAGTGAACCTGTACACAAGACGGAGAAAGAGAGAGAGCGAAGGAGATAAGAGGGAAGAGAAGAGAGTAAAATCGTGTTAGAAAATGGAAATGTTATATTATAAATGAAGTCGCATGTTTCTTTGATGCAAATAATAGAAATTAAATGTTTCATTGGTCACTGAACTTTGTACTATATCACGATTTACTGGTTGAATTTTCAAAAGCATCACATTAGCCACTTAACTTTTCTCAGTCATTGCCCATTACTCATAAATGAAGTCGCATGTTTCTTTGATGCAACTTATAAATCTTAATTATGAATATGAAAGTTTAAAACTCTGATATGTTGTAATTTCCACATCCAACTTTCCTTGACCTAATTCTACTACTATTCTAAAATATTATGGGTATGTTACAAGAAAGACTTAATGGAGAATGGTCCGGTAACTCGGCCCATTTTTCAAGATAGTCTTTGATTTTTTTTTTAAAAAAAAAATTAACTAAACCTCTGTTTGATATATATTAAAAATTTCATTCTCATTCTTATACTCATTTTCAACCACACATTTTTCAATAAAATAATATTTTCCATCACATCAATAACTTTTTCTTATTTTTCAACCATACACTTTCCATCAGTTTATTATTCCAGAATACATTCTTCCAAAATAATGTGACTCAAATGCACCCTAAATATATTTAAATTAAAAAAAATCTTCAATATCTATTTTACCCCAATTTTGAACATTGAAATATGAAGAGCCAATAAATCATCTCCTCCCACAAATCGATCATTCAAGGTTTCTTCATCAAGTTTCATTTCCATCTCATATTGTATGGTAACATTTATATTGATGGTTATTTTCTTCATTTTGTTTTGTTAGTTTCTAATTTATATTTTTGCTTATAATGCTGTTTGGGCGATATGCTTTGTACTTTAAATTTATCTATTTAGATGTAAACTTTTTTTGATATTCAAATATTTGGACATTTTTTTTAAATTTTTTTTGTGTTGAGAAAGTGGATTAGCATTGTGATCACAAACCCCCCATTGTGACCCTCGATGGGGTCTCTGAATGATTTCTTAACAAATCTCTAAGGGTCCATTTGATTGCTAGAATGGAATTGGATGGAAGAAAATAAATTACAGAGAATTGAATTGTCTAGAACTTATTTTTATTGGGAATTGCCAATTTGTGTTTGATTGTTATAATTTTCACCTGAAAAATATTGAAATTTTGGATATTTTGGTATTTGTTTGGCTTTTTTTCATGAAAATTGTCTATTAAAGAGATATAATTTGTGACGATTGGGGATATAATTTATTTCTATTGCCAAAAAAATTTAAAAAAAATTAAGAAAAAAGTTGCCTAGAAAAGATTTTTCCACCAAATCCATAGGAAAAACTTTTTCTCAAAAATCAAGAAAATGTAGAAAATCAATTCTATAAAAATTTTAGTTAATCAAACATGCAAAAAGGAAATGGAATTTAATTATCATGTTCCGTGGAAAAGAAAGCCAAATCAAACATGGCCTAAGTGAAGTTCTCAAATTGAAATTCAAATGGGTTTAGTTTTGAAATGCAGGGTATTTTCGTTTTTTACATAAAAGAGGCATTTATCAATTATGTTTCATAAGTTACAGACTTCTTTCCCAAATGATATCTTTTACTAGGTTACAGTGAAAATATATTCAAAATGTTAAAAATAATACTTTGCTAGACAAAAGCTCGAATAAGAGAGTAAGAGGTATTATATTGAAATTTTGCTATATGTACATCGAAGTTGAAATCACCCTCACAATATGGGGGCCACGTCCAATAAAAAAATTTCGTGAGCCCCTATTGTGAGAGAGAGGGAGGGGAGGGGAGCAAAACCCATTGTAAAATATCTCGGTCTGTCCTGATTTGCACAACTAAGCATGTTGGTGTACGTCCAAATTGAAGACTATAATTGATGAGTTAATGAAAATTGTCCAACAAATGACACTAGAAAAATATTAAATTTGCAAAGAAAAGTCAACCAAATAATAAAATAACCAAAAATGACAGCAACACGTACCCAATTAAGGGAACATAAAAAATAATACCACCCGATTGCGAAAGAATTTCGACTCAATTAATTTCATTCTTTAATTTTTTTTTTTAAATAATCAAAGTATACAAATGAAAAGATCGAGTGTTAAATTATTTTATTCAAAAATTAAAGTTACTAAAAGAAAAAACGAATACATATTTTTAATACAACTTGTTACCTCCGTCTCGAAAGGTTCAGAAAAGTCATGCCACGTGGACAGAAAGTCAAACGTTGACTAAGGATGTCAGAATACGAAAACAGTAGACCAAAGCCGAAGTCCTTCTCCTTGAGCCGAAGTTTGTCCTTCATTCGATGCCCTGGATCCTCTGTCGTAGTCTTCTCCTTAAGCCGAAGTCTTTGTCCTTCAGCCGATGTTCTCGTTCTTCTGTCGAAATCCTCACACGTTCTTCAGCCAGTCTTTGTCGACGCTGTTGCCTTGTGAAAGATCTGCTGATCTTCGAAAAGTGATTGATGTGACACTTGTGGCAGATAGGTCAGCCTGCTGTATAGGGCGACTGACCCCTAATCAATACATTAAATTTTATGAATAGACATTG
>CAIGRK010062545.1:0-14114 GCA_903798315.1 Fraxinus greggii | reverse complement strand
CCAACCCGACCGACATTTAGTTAGGTTGGATTGGGTTGGGTTCCAATCTTTATATGGGTTGGGTTGAATTTCAACCAAATCGACCATGTTGGGTTGGGTCGGTTGACCAAGTTGGGTTGGTTTGGGTTGGGGCAAAAACCGACCCAACCCAACCCAACCCAACCCACCCCACCCCTAATTGCCATAACTACAATTTGAGGAATAAGTCAAATGTATGTATATGTACATAATAACACAGTGTCTTCGAAAAGGTTAGATGACTCTCACTGCACTTAGACAACGCAGGTGACCTACAACATCACAAGCAAAAGCTTTGATAATAATATTAACCGCCTGATAAGCAGCCTGTGTAATGCACGTCAAAACAATTTCATTATTGACATGCATTCAAGAGCAATGTCCAACTGAACCTATCAAATATGGCAGAAAGGTCAAGCAAAATAGATACCTCTAGGCAAGAATGAACCCAATGGCTGGACACATATGTACTCCTCATAATGTCATTCTGACAAGGGACCACACCGTGACACTCAACAGTGAAGTGTACATACTTTTCATTTTGATCTGCCACCATCTCTCCTCCACCTTGATTAACCCACTGGATAATTTCAGGCCTCTGAACGGTAAAAACAATCCAAAGAAAGTTAAAAAAATGGAAAAACATATTGAGGTGAGGAAAATCAAAATAGGAAAAAGACAAAATCTCAAATGAAGTAACAGCTGAAGCCTTTGAAGAGCAAAAACAGTACATGGCAAAAGGTGAGAAACTATTTCAGGCTTCAAATTCCATCTCTAAAACTCTCACTTCAACTTCCATTGGTATGTAAATATGTCAAAGAACTAAATACATGCATTAGAGTCTTGTCAACATAAATCTAATGGGTTTTGGTTCACAATGACAAGTTGACATATTGACAGGTATGACCCTAAAGTGATATTGACATTAAATATGTTGTAGTGAATGAACAAGTTATTAAATATTCAGAATTGTCCATACGTAAAATCATAAATTATTGATAATTTACACTCGGGGATACAAGTTTCAAGATTAACAAGTGTCAAAGAAAATGCTACCAAGATATTGAAGCCACAGCTACTGCAAAATATTTATGAACAAAGAAACTTACTTGGGCTTCAGGAAAAGAACTCGAAAAGCGAAACAGCTTCCTTTTGAATACAGCTGATGACTTTTTATCGTCACTTCCACTGCTTGAACCATTTTGCACAGAACCATTTTGCACTGTCAACTTGGCTTCTTTAACAGCAAAAACATAAGCTGACTTTTTTTAGTATGTTTTACAGTTGGTTGCAATGAGATTTTTATTCTTTAATCTTACCCAATGATGCCTTTGATCCAGATAGCACATTTTCCAGTATATTACTATCTGCGAACACAGAGTGAGAAGCAGAGGACTTCCCTGATTTCATTCCATCCATGCTTGTTGCAGTTGCTTTGTTGAAGAATACAGGATCTACAACATGGGGATGAAATTAACAGACGTGTAAAAAATTAGGTATCTTGAAAGCAGGATTTAAAAGCATATTTGCAACAGTTAATTGCCCAAAAGATCTGTAATCGGCAACAAAAAAGAAATAGGTACAGAATTTTTGTTGCACCTTTTGGAAGAAGTAAATCATAAGCAATGTGCCTCTGGAGTACAGGAATTTCTTTTTTTTCAAAACAGCACTCTTGAAGCCATAATGGTTTTAATACATAAATAACCCCAATAGCTGCAAGGCTCCTTACTTCCTTGATTTCACTACAGACTTACAAAATGAGTAAGATTGAAGTGACCAAATGCAGTATTTTAATAAAAGTTTCCACTCAAATAAAAGCATGATTTTGAATTTAGCACTAGATAATCATAATTAAAATAAAAAATTTACTCTGGGTCTTAACAGCCACAAGCGCATAAAATATAATGAACTAGAGAAATCAACAAATACAGCAATCTAAATATCGGTATCCAGTAAAAGATGCTATGAAGTAAGGAGCCTGAGAGGCAATGTTTATCAGCATTAAACACATTGCAAACCTCATAGCTATTGCTGGAATAACAGGGGATCACACTAAAATCAGGTTTCATATATAAACCACATTATTGGTTCTCATGTAATGTAACAACTGAACTGCAATCTAAATCAAACCTCCTGTTGGCCATGTGACCTAGAACGCACTTGAACAATATATAGACTTCAAAAGGCAAGAGGAAGAGTGGGAGAAAGAGAGAAGAAAGGGGAGAGTATATATAGAGAATTTAGAGGGAGAAAGAAAGAGTTTATTCAATAATCGAGTCTAACCATTACAATTCCTCTTTATATAACATTTCAAACCTAACTTAAAGTAGGAAATCAACTCAAGAAACAATATAAAATACTGGAAAACATATAAAACAAAAATCCAATTCTAATCAAACTAGAAAAACTATGAAAAATAAAACAGGCTAATCTAAATCAAATTATCTTTATTCCTAATTTACTAAGGATATCTATTATTCTTATTTTCATGCTCCATCATTTATCTCCGATTAAGAGAACTCGACTTCGACAAGATAGGCTATCACTACTTATACAAGGAGGCCGATCTTTCTTCGTGACCATATAATTATGAAGACCATATAACGACAGTCGAATGTGAAAATGATCCTCAATAAAATCATCTCACCAAGGGAGATCTTTCCTTCAAATCAAATATTGACAATGAACTCCAAATAGCAAAAAATTTTGCTACTGAATCCACATAATACGGAACACGATACACTAGCATAGTAGACTAACTTGCATAAATATATGATTTCAACAGTGGTGACTTGAATGGACCCTGATAAGGAAAATTTTTGCTAAATTGAAAACAAAACGTCTATTTTAAGTGTAATGGCCAGTCAAATAGAAATATAGAATATTTTTTAGTAAATAATAGAAAAACCTTTTTTTAACATGTTTAGGATTCCCTGCCAAAGAAACATATGACAAAGCATAAAAACCATTATTATATATCGCACAAAAGCAAGCTCATAATTTTCATTATTTAAAATAATTCTTCATTTAGTCTCAGCATGAAAAATAGGAATACGGACAACAGATGTCAGAGAGGGAAAATATGAGGGTAATTAGTAGAAAATAGTCTAATGTCAATAGGAAAAATATGCAAACAAATAATTACTTCAAAAAACATGGCAACCTGGGAGTATCCTTCGTTTGAGGAAATTATGGGACAATCAATGTGATAGTCAAGCAAATGAGAAGGCGATAATAATTTCGCCACTAAGTCGATGACATGTAGACTTCTGACTTAGGTGACAGGTGGCACTTGACAAAGAATGCCATTGAACAAGAACGAGACATGAGAAAGAAATAGGAAAAGAGGGAGAAAGAGAGAAGAAAGGGGAGAGAATTCAAAGGGAGAAAGTATGAGTTTATTTAATAATCAAGTTTAACTATTACAACGCATAAGCCTGCTTTATATAGGGCTTCAGAATCCAACTAAAGAAATAATATCAAATACTAGAAAATCTAATGAATTCCTAACTCTATTCAAACTAGAAAACTATAATAAACTAAAATAAGCTAATCTAAATCAAATTATCTTTATTCATAATCTACTAAGGATATCTTTTATTCTTATATTCATTCCGCATCACCGTGAGCACTGCCATCATCATGCAATATGAAACACCACTGAGTTCTTTCAATTAGACATTAACCGAAGTGACAAGCACTTAATCACAGAGATATACATAAGTAAATTCTTGCACACTTACTTGAAAATGTAATACCTTGTTCTTGTGTGGTTACAGTAAGAAATATTTCAAATTCAGTTAATGCCTTAAGATCACAGAATTAGGGTATCAATGCTCATTCATGAGGATTATCATTAATAAATGCAAGTTCAAGAAGAAAACCACATTTTCCACATAAAGGAACAAGCAAGAACAGAAAATGCGAGTTTATCCATGTCCCCCATGCATCTCATATACAGTGTCAAAAACTAATTTTTGACGATAACTGAAGGCAACCTTTTCATTTATAATTTTTATCATGAGATGCATTCAATCCTTCATACTTGTAAGGAAAAACTTACATTTCTGATGGGTTTCCAACTATTACATGTGTCAACTTTTCACTGAAGGACATATAACGAGAACCACCCCCTCGACGAACCATGTCGACTAGCTTACGCTGTTCAGAAGCTTCAAAGCCAACAAGCAGAATTTTGCACTCTGACAAGTATAAATCATCATCCCCACTTTCTGAGTCATCAGCCACACAATGGTCTAAACCAGCATCATTTTCACGCTGCTCAGCAGGGAATCCATTTTCCTTAGTAGTAAAGGGAGGAGCGTCCAAAGCTGTAGAATACGTGTTTAGAGAGGGATTTTCGAGATTACTTCCTATGGGCAGAGCAGATAAATTGGCGTCATAATCTGAAACAGTCGCCATGGATGACGATTCATGTTGCGAACTTCTGGAACTCTTATCCTGGCTATGCTGTTCCACTGTCTTTAAAGTGCTCACAGAAGATGCAGAATTAGCCAGAACGGGATAAGACTCCTCATTAAGACAAGCTATTCGTCCAGATGACATGGGAAAAGGCCCATGTAAGGAGAAAGAGAAGGAACGCGTAAAAATCAGGATCATAGCAAAAGTTGCTCTCGAAGGAACTAGAAAATGACATGGTAGAAAATAGGCGTGATAATGCAAAATGCAATAAATGCATTATAATACCTCTTCTTAAAACAGATTGATCAAACCACTTCCTGGCTATTATATGTATATGACCCCACCTTTTTGCAACCTTGTATTTGTCACCATCAGGAGTTTAAGAACAATTAAGGAGACCAATGTTCAAAGAAACAAAACATTTTCAGGCAGCGTAAAAATGAATATATCAAAGTAGAATGTCTCAAGCACAACTAGCAGTGCCACAGGATACAACTAAATCAAATTGATAAAAACAAACCATCATATTAAGGCAAATTGAGAAAACTCATTAGATTAACAAAATATGAAAGTCAAAAACAAGTAAAGAACAAGCAATAAAGACAACCTTAATGACATGATTATGATGTATCTAGAAAGAAGTTACAAGGAGAGAAGTTCATTGATTCTCAAGTTAGAGCAGCACTAAGCAAGATATATAGATCAAGAAACCACCAACTCAACATAAGAAAAAATAGAATTTAAGGGAAAGATATGACCTCAAATTGACTAAGGCTTATTTACTGGAAAGCAAGTACAAAATAGAAATGGACAAAGAAGAACGCGTAGGATATAAGACAAATCAAATGGGTGCATCTCTTGGTCAGTTCAGCAGAATATTTGCCTCCATTTTGCACAACAAGCTTCTCCATTTGCCTTCGTTCATCTGCAGAACAAGAGTATCAACCTTAGAAAAGGAAATATAAATTTGTAATGCAACTGATAAAGCCCATAAACCAAGTTTTATACCAGCAGGAATTCCACTAACACAGATTGTCAATCCACAAAAAGGAAGAACCCTGTAAGACTCTTGAGGAACTACGCGGTGCTCTTTCCAACACTGGTGAAGCCAATTTATGGTGACAATTGGTTTCTTCAGATTGTTTAGAACCCACTGCAAAGTTGAAATGAGGGGGAGAAAAAAATGAAACAGAACCATTTATAAGTCCGAGGCATGAAATTAAATAGATTTTATCTCTCTCTTTTGGAGAACAGAAGTGACATAAGAAACAAAGAATGAACATTAGATAGACATACAGAAACTCAACATTGTCTACATACATCTATATCCTTCAAAACACGGTATGGAGAGGAAACGAAAATTTAAATTTCAGCAGGAACATTCCATTAACTTTTTCTATGAAAGAAGAATTAGTTAATAGAGAGAGAACAAATTACAAAATAGTCCTCAAATATAAAACAGAAGGATCATAAAGGGAAAGTCAACAATGTAGTCTCTATTAAATCACTTGATCTAAAAGCTTATCTTCAATAGTTCCAACTGCACTAAACTTCCAGTCCGGGTTAAGGAAACACTGCTGAAAATTTCAGATTCCTTATCAAGCCATATAAATATGTGACAAATAAACCTGTATAAATATCTGCTTGGTCGTTAACTATAAAGCTCCAACAAACTCTCTAGAACTTATACTTTTAATCATTATGATTTAGAAGAAAACGAATATCCAAGAAACCTATCAAGATAAGTACTAGTGCCGCGAACGGAAAGATCATAGAATCCAGGTTACCACGAGACATGTAATGAATCTTGTTATCCAACATTCAAAAAATGATTAATATTTCAGTTACACCAAAAATTACAAGGATGGTTTTTTTCAAAAACAGATAAACCTTAAAAAACATCTTTCGAAGTATTATTACTATTACAGGTCCATTATTAAAATTTTCCAAGCATGAGACCACGGTTCTTTGAACTAAATGCAATATTTTAAGAATCTCAATCATAGTTCTAATTGTAATTGGTGATCCAACCACCTTAAACAGAATTAATACATATATGGTCGCAACTTGATTCCTGAAAAATGCCAAGCATGATAAGCATGATTCTTTTATTCTTGTTATGCCGAGAGTCACCCAATTTTGTTGCTTTTATAATTATATTAACAGTTCAAGCAAGAACGATCGGTCCTATGAAATTGAATGAACAAGGCTAGATATAAGCAAAGATATATTAGAGGATGGAGAATGGATATGAAGAAAGAAACTAGGCATAGACTTCCTCACTCAGAAACATCAGAGGGAAAATGGAAACCTTGTATTTTTGAGCCAAAACATTTTTCACTATGACAAAACTGACATCTGATGATGCTCTAGTTTGAAGCACTCCTCCCATTGCAGTTACCAACTTTTCAATTTCAACCTACAAAATCATCCGAAAAACAGGGAATTAATAATTACAAAACTGGAGAACTACGTCAAATAGCCATGTGCATTTTTTAACTTTTTTTGTGGTGGGGGGGTTGGGGGGGAGGGGGAGAGGAAGTGCTAGACACACATATTAAGATCGAAACAAGATAAATAGAAACTTCAAATTATGATATTCCAGTAAAAATGTCTCGCTTGTTTGGACATTCAATAGAAATTTTTTTGAACCACATAAAAGGAGGTTTTAAGTTTAAGTGCAATATGCATATAAAACAACAGAAAATGGAATCAGATATCAACTATAGACCTCACACTGTGTATGTCCATCCAGCTCAAGAAATCAAAACAAAAATGAAAATCAGAAGCGAACCTCATTTTTGTACTAAAGCAAATCTTGTCAATAATGGAAAATCAGGACAAGCCCTTAAAAACCATATAGGTCAATACAACCTCAGAGATATAAATACAGTTTCCAACAAAACAGTAGCTTAAACTTCATGTAAAAAGAACAAAAATGATGTATCCTACTTTAAGATGTACAAACAATTATCTAAAAACAAAATATAGAATAACATTACTTAACTCATACTAAAATATGTTAACTTTTTCTGACGAATATACGGCCAATTTCTCGTTATGTACATGATGTAATAGCAAACAAAAGTTTGGTCCATAAGAACCATTGATGGAAAATATGATGAAATTGGCAACAGAATCATGACAAAACTACACACTTATTTTAGGAATAAAAATGAGAAATAAATAAGATTTTTCTTATTATTTTTCTTTTCGTAGTTATTAAGTTGAAGCTAGGAAATTTTCTATGTTTCTAATTTTCATAACTTTCCTTTTATTTCATGAATTTGATGTATAAACACATTGCTATTATCCAGATGTGCACTACTGATTAGATATTCAATGATATTGAAATTTGTTATATGTTATCTCCTTATTCTCCAATTATTCTTCTCTCTTTCTATCATTTCTTTTTCTGTCTCTATTATTCTCTCTCTTCCAAGAAACATAGTCTTGAAATGTTTGTAAAAAAGAAGTCGTTCGATACATCATTGAAAAAGAAATCAGCAAGATCCATTAGATAACGAATTTGGTTCTAAGCCATCTCTGAATATTAATTCGTCATAAGAAAAGAATCCTGCTACTGTTAGTTAAAAGCGTCTTTATTTCTCTTCAGAAAAAGTCTCGTAATTATTGTAAAAAAAAAGGTCTCATTCAAGTTCATGAAAATAACAGAGTTTTATGCAAAAAAAAAAGGCCTCGAATATATTTTCTCCAGCACAAATAAAATCAAGAGTACTGTTCACTGGGGAAAAAATTCATAAAGCCGAGTCCAGTCAGAATTGTAGCATCCCAAGCCAACCAACCAGCATGTTATTTGAATCCATCAGCTAACCACCCAACCAGGAAAAAAAAAGAAAGATAGCTGGAGAAAGAGAAGACCATCAAATCAACAACCCAATTAGAAGCACACGACCCATCCAAGATACAAAACCCATAAAAGAATAAGAGCTTATGGATTAAAATATTTGTCGAAGATGGAAAGACAGATAAACATGTCAGATGTGGATCATTCAAAGTGAGTTGAGAAAGTTTATATGTACACAAACGCATATATCACGTACATAACAGATCACGTAGTTTTAAGTTGACAGTTCCTCAACTCAAGAGTCTGCAGAATAGATTTAATTTCGAGAAAAATGTAACCACAAAACAAAAAAGACGTCTACATCACAACACTGGAGGCACGGGAAGAAAATTAGGGGAGCCAGGCAGACAGCATGATCAGCTCTTCTATTCTTCCAGGCAATTCGTATACCATCTCTTTGCTAGTAAATTTGTATACAAACAATGACCATCTAGCTGAACTAAAAGCACTGCACTACACTTTTCCATTTATAATGATGTCAACATACTGTTTATTCAGGTACATATGGCATGCAAGGCTAAATGCAGCATAGCCCCATCATCATAAACAAAATTGCAGATAGTTTTCTCTTAACTTAAATTAAGCAAGACTCCTCCCGCAAATCAAGAAAGATTTGTAAACATTAAATAACTCACCCATTGGTGGATGAGTGCCACCCATAATAAGAAATCTAGCAAAATTGGAATAAATGCTTTAGAGAAAAAGAATGTTGCGCTGCCTTGTTTATCATTATGAAACCTCAACAATGAAAAAAAGCAGGCACGTTAACCCGTGTTTCTTTATTTCCAATAGATAAGAAGTTACTGGCACCATACCTTTTCATCCTTCTCAAATCCAGACACGAGTATGTTGACACCATCCATTGCAAGGCAGCAAGTGAACCCCTGATTAGGCAGCGATCTGTGCTCTTTTGCACAAGACAGCAGACACTGAGGGCCTAGCTAAAGCAAATTACACATCATATTAGCACACTGCAAGATCATAAACATAAAAGGTTAACTGTCGACATGACAGCCAACTAAAGAGGAAGGCAAATCATAAAAAGATAAAAAAAATTGAGCCGTTCCCAATGTTAAAAATAGAATATACCATCATCACCCCATCCATCAGTACACCATAACAAGCAATTAAGATAAATTATTAACCTGTATGCAAGAAATGCTAGTAATCTGAATTTAGGCATATGATTTAAAAATAATGAATACATTTTGCTGTTCTCCTTGAATTTATATACAGCTTTATCTATTAATTATGCTACATTAGCTCAACCCATAGTAATCACAAAACACTTTTAATGAACTTATCAAGTTAATTTTCTTAAATATTCTCAGCTGCATATTAGCACTTAGCTGGTATTGTGTGCGCTTTGCACTGAAGTCCATCAATGTGCCTTATAAATTCATTAAAAATAGAAATAAAAAGTAGTAAGGTAATTTCCCAAAAACATACCGAGCAAATTACAGCCTTTAGATCGAAGATCCTCAAACTTCTCCTGCAAAATACAAACCACAAAATGAAGAGAGATAAAAAAATAAAAAATAAAATAAAATGTAAAAATTCAAATCAAATCAAATGGAGAAGATTAGTGAGGTTTTTACATGATCACGGGAGGAGATAACGTGGTAATCGTTGGGGCCATTACGGGAGGGGTCGCAGCAGAGGAAAACTTGGGCGCCGTTGAGCTTCAGCGCGTCGTGAAGCGCATCGAAGAGCTCCGGCGGCACTAGGTTCCTTGACATGAATACATTCGCTCCCTTGAACACCTTCGCCATCATCCTCCACTGTGTGAGTGATTAGATGGAGAAGTGTTGCTAAATTTTGTGGAGAGAAGAGAGGGTAAAGGGTTTCTATTTTCTAATTAGGGGAAAAAACTGATTTGAAATTGCAGGGTTGCTGCAATGTATTTCCGCGGGAAATGCCTACCACTTTTTATTTATATTGATTTTATTTTTCATCAAATTTTTTTATTTTGAGGTGTTTGATTGTTATTTTTTATAATGAAAAATATTTTAAAAAGTTGATCACGTGATCATATTTTTCTTTTCTTTAGGGAGTGGCAGATTTTTATTTTTCAGACAATTCACTCTCTTTCTTTCTCATCTACTCCCCAATAAAAGGTGGATAAGCATAACATTTTCGAAATTGAAAATTAAATCAATCAAACACATTTAAATAATAATTTTCATGCAAATAAGTTCGAGGTAAGTTTCATACTTGTCCAGAACTTGTTTTCTTTTCATGTTTGCAATCAAACGCGCCTAGAGAAAAATATGGCGAAGTTGATCGAATTTGTTCTTTTTTTTTTCCTTTGAAAAGGGATTAAATTCATTTTTGTCTCACGGACGTGATATAATTCTTCTTTTATTTTTAGATATATTTATTGAAGTGCACAAGATAGTCAATTTATTTTATTGTCAAACTACTATTTTGTTTTTCAAGAGTCATCTGATCGTAGTTGTCGTCATAGACATGAAGTGCACCCTGCCAAAATTGAGCTCAATTGTCTCACGCATCTCCACCTTGGTTTTTGTAGAAAGATTTGCATATGTAATTTGTGGATAATAGTGGTCTTCGCTAATATGTAAATATTATCGACGAAAATATCGAAAAATTAGACCACAATCCTGATTACAGAATGCATCCTATGATTTCTAAAGCTCAAGCGGATCATAATTTACCCACAAGTACGTATATCATAGTAAAGTGGAATGAAACTATACAAAATATAGAATGCATACTATTGGTTATCTATTCTATTCGAGTTTCTATCGACCTTTATTTTGTTTTCATGTTTTAGGATTAGGATGAACTTGGAAGTTGGATAGTATTGTTTACAAAAGTGACAATAAAAAATGTTAAAAAAAAAAGAGTCGTGATACACGTACAGGGGAGGGGTGGGTTCACTGTCAGGCCACTAATAGGGGGGATGGGGTGTTTTTTATTTTTTTAAACATGTCGGGCCCGCCGTGTGAGTAACCTTGCAGGCCCCTGTAGGTTTTACTCATGTACAAAAACAAAAAAAAAAAAATGTGTGTTTTAATTACATAGATTAACATTGTTTCATATACTTGAACATTATTGAAAAATAAGATAAGTGTATTTATATACTTATTCGAGAATTAAAATATAGATATTTGAAAGCTATCTTGATTAATTATAGTCTAATCCATTGTATATATTTCGTTTATTTGGTAAAACTCGATAATTAGAAGTGGAATTAAATAAAAGAAACGAAAAATGACAAAGTTCAAAGTTTGGAAACTTTTCAATAGTTGATTTGAACCACCAGATGATGATTAAAAATTATACGGCTTCAAATGAATGCTATTGGAAGATGAAGGAACAAAATTATTTAAAAAAAGGACTTAAGAAGAATTCATGGATTAAAGTGCAAATTTGCGAAAGATTTTACATTGAGTGACCGCCCAGCCTACATAAACAAAAGCAGGGACTAAAATTTAAGTCTGGTTGATAGCTCGGATTTATACTGGGTGACCGCCCAAGCCAAATTTTGGGATTCCATGGCAAATTTCGAAATTGATTAGAACTCTTCTCGGAGTGAATTTTGGACACTATTTTCAACTTATTTTCGAGCCCTATAAATATTGAACATAATCATACATTATGGGGACCTCACACACACTATTATTCATCAATTATCATCGATAAAATAGAGACAAATTTTATTGTTCTCGTGAGAATTATATGACAATTACAAGACTTCGATAAATTGAAGTTTCAACCTTGATCCTTGAAAAATGAAAGAAGAAACAATTGGAAATCCATCAAAAAATCATTGAAGAGATTTAAGATTTCAAGATTAAAGTTCTTCCTTTCAATTTATCCAAAATTCGAGTTTTATTTCTCCAATTAAATATGATTCTTGCAATTTTGTAATGTTAGGCTAAGATTTCAATTATTACATGGATGAACAGTTATTATAATATTTTAATATAAATTCTAAAAATTAACGTCCGATATGTGTTTATTATTGGAGGTTTGTTGTTGTGTTTAATGTTTTTCAATTATTTGATACTAATTGAATTGTTTTGTGAATTTTATTATTCTCGAGAGAGATAATAGGATAGATGACATGTTATAACAACTATTATACATCTGATATGGAATAAAGATATATCATTATATTTTGCATGATTTTTATAGATGTTATAGTGTTTTTATTGTGTGTTTTTATGTTAACATCTTTCATATAAATATAAGAAGGTAACGTGAGATGATACATTTAATTGATATCGAGAGATACTATTAATTAATTTATGAACATTGATCAATAAGAATGCGCACATATTATCATGTTATTGAATTTCATTTAAATAGATTAATAAGGGGGATTCGAAGTCTTATCAATCTAAATTCATAAAAGTTGCATAATTCACTAGAATAATTAGTTAATTAGTATAAATCATTCGAACACACTTAATTATTCGATGAAAGTTATAATTGATTGACACTAGATTAAATGTATAGTTCTCGTGTGAATGATATCTTATTCGTCATTTTATTACTTGTTTGCGACGTTGTCTACTTACGGATTTCAAACGATCGGAATACATTGAACGGCATTTATTAAGTTTCAAACAAGAAGACGACAACCGAATAGCAAGCCATGGAGTTTCATCCTTCCCTTTTCATAAAATCCAGTTTTGTATTCTATCTTTATGACGCGTCTAATATAATTTTCCTTATAATTTGACTATAATTATAAGAATAATTCATATTTGAGTGCTCGCTATTATTCTTAATGCTTTTCATTTATCTAACAAATAAAGTGAATGAACAATGAACCATATATTGAAGTTGAGAAGAGCGGTGATACACTTGTCACTGTTCGTCATAACGAATACCACACATTTTGATAAGTCAAAAAGACATATCTATGTGAATTGTACAATCCTGAATTAACATTCATCGATTTTAATGCAATTTGTTATGATTTTAATTTACACTCTTCTTAGTTGATCAAATAAGGTTAAGACTAGAATAATTTAGTTCAAACAATTTGTGTAGAACGACATTTATAAACTCACTACATATCATACACTTGTGATTCACGCACGATATATGACAACCTTAGATGAAGGACGTACAAGAGCTCGATCTTGAACTTTGAAATTTTCAAAGCAACACTGGATGAACCATTGTGGGGCTAAATAACATTACAAAAAAATAATAAAATTATATCTAAAATAAATAATGAAATCAAATTTTTTTTTTTTTAAGAAAACAACTTATTTTGGTAATTAATTAATAGTTTTCATAAATATACGCGACACTCCACCGCGTAAAAGATAAAATGTATAGTTGTAAAACAGTGTCCAATAGTACAATGTTCTTTTGGGCACAATATATTATCGACGTCGTTACAAAAAATAAAATCTCACTCATTATTAACGACACCGCTACATGCATAAACGAAATAGCCAAATGCGTGGAATTGTTATATTCATAACATTTCTAATCCGACTTTATTCGTTTAAAAATATTAGTAACTTTTCAGGAAGAATAGTTTTGATTCCCACAAAATGTGTGGATAATAAATGTGTAGCAGTTATGAATGATTAATTGAAATTAATATTTAATTTTGATTGAATAGGGAAAAAAAACTAATTAACTTTTTAGGAAATGCAATTATAGATTCTATTTTTACGAGACATTATTTTTAGAAAATAATACCCAAAAGGATTATTGATCAAAATC
The DNA here is from genome assembly GCA_903798315.1 of Fraxinus greggii. Lineage (NCBI taxonomy): Eukaryota > Viridiplantae > Streptophyta > Magnoliopsida > Lamiales > Oleaceae > Fraxinus > Fraxinus greggii. Next base: position 88 of record CAIGRK010062545.1, on the reverse strand, counting down.
ATTAATCAAATCATTTTTTTTTAATGACCCAACTTCCCAACTTGCGTCGGACTATACTTGGGCCTCGAGCCCCCGGTGCCTCAGTGAC
>CAIGRK010062516.1:0-13761 GCA_903798315.1 Fraxinus greggii | reverse complement strand
ATCCACTTAGTACACTTTTCTTTCTCAATATAGCTAATCATCCTCACTCATGTGTGCAAGTCTCTTACAGCACAACTCTACTGTACCATCATCCTCCATTGCATTAACAACGTCACTGGAGAGCTTTCCTGCAAAACATACAGCATATATACATTTTTGCCTCGACCTACAACCATAGCACCCCGAGTGAACTTCCACTGGCCATTATTAAAGGTACTGCCATTCCCATCATCATCAAATTTTCCTGAAGAAATCAAGTTTAGACAGATGTCTGGAATATGCTTCACATTTATAAGAACCAATCTCGAACCATTATTCATCTCCAAATACAATACCAATGACTTTTACCAAGCCACCATTACCCATTTTTATAGTTCCGAAATCACCAAATTTATAAGATGTGAAGAAATCCTTCTGCGATGTAGCATGAATGAAAGCACAATTGTCAATCACTCAACTAGTCTCATGACTTGCAAAATTGATTATCTCATCATCGTAAAAAATGAGGAAGCCTGCAGGAGTAGTGGTAGCAATTCTATCATCACTATATTTGTCATCCTTGTTCTTCGAATAATTCTCTTTCTTATCATCACTATATTTGTCATCCTTGTTCTTCGAATAATTCTCTTTCTCATTCTTATTTTCTTTTTTCCATTGTGTGCAATGTTTCTTGATTTGTCCCTTTTTTCCACAATGATAACACTCGACATTCGTAAACGTGTTCGACTTGCCTTTGCTTCTGTCTCTGTTCTTCGGACTTTTGCTTTTACTCATCACCTTCTTTTCTACAACCAAGACCTCTGAATGTAAAGAAGATCCCTGTGATTTTCTTCTCATCTCTTCATTTAATAAACTCCAGATCCATTGGATGACACCATCTGAAGCAAAGTTAGATAATGAAGTTCTGAGCATCTCCTATGAGTTCGATAATGAATCAAGCAACGATAACCTCTGAATCTCATTGTCAAACTTAATATAAATTCCAACTAATTGATTAAAAATTCCTTGGAATATATTCAGATGATCAATTAAAAGAGTTCCATCCTAGTATCGTAATGCCATCATCTGCTTAATCAGAAACATCTTATTATTTCCAATCTTTCTAGCACATAACTGTTCAAGCTTACTCCATAGAGTACTAGTATGTGTCTCTCCACTAACGTGGTTCAAAACATTATCATCTATCCACTACCTAGGCCACAAACTCCATTCTTTATCTGACTTGTTTTTCAACTTTTCAATTGCAAACACTGGTATGTAATAATCTTTCAAATAAAGAAGATCATTCATTTTTCCTTTCCATATGTGATAGTTTAAACCATTCAAATTCATCATCAAATTCGCTTCCATAATCGAAAATTCAAATCTTATAATCTCGCTCTGATACCACTTGTCAAGAGAGATTCAAACATATAAATGCACATCGAAATAATTCTTCTCTCAAAAGTAAATAAGTAAAACACATTTCCTGACAATTCCATATGCTGAAAATATTCTAAAAAAATAATCACACCAAACCACAAGAATACACACAATTATTTTACGTGGAAAAACTTTCCCAATGTGAAGAATAAACATCACGGGACTCGGTCTAGTCAAAACCTCCACTATCAATCAAATAAGTCTTCTCTAAGCACAACTAGAGGCTACAACATATATTTCTTCAAGATAACAAATATTTTGGCAAAATAATATGAAATAGGAAAAATATACAAACAAATTCAGTGACTATTCATGCACATTAACCAATGTTCCCGAAGTCAAAATCCGATCTCCATCGATCAAATTGTAGTTCTGTGTCTTGTGAAACTCTCTGTCAAATTTTAGCTCATTGGACCACAGACGACTCGGGATCAGAGTTTTTATAAAACTGAGCATAGAGAAAAAAACTATTTCCTTTCTTTTAAAAAATGGGATGGACTCCTATTTTCTCCAATCTTCTTGTATTTATATTCATTATTAGAGTTAACAATCTAATGGGCTTTGCGCTATAATATAAAACCCCAAATATGGGCTTTCCTCATCATAAGAGGAAATATACATACATGTATACCTCCCATGCTGTTGGGGTTGGAGCAGTCGGCCACCGATCGAGCGAGCATGCAAAGTGAGTCGTATAGATTTTTATATTGTATTACTAGCTAATTATCTACAAATATACATACACATTTATACATTTAAATAACATGTAACAACCATTTAGAAAGCCATATTAATTGTTGGCCCCATAACGATACAAACCAGCTGATCGAAAAATCGTAAAAACTCAAAATTGTAGAAAACTCAAAGAACACAAGACTCAACACTTGTTTTGCCCTAAAAGGGCCCGAATGTAAGGGCCTGCATGTTTAGTCAAACGACCAAATCACTCGTTGAGCATCTGCCAAGAGATATTTCTCTAGATCCACTAATATCTACCAAGAAATAATATATAAATGTATAACGAAATCAGGGATTTATTCAAGAAGTTCTTTCCAGACTCTCTATTACAAATCAGTGACCAATGCTTAGAAATATCTCAAAGATCGTCCATAACAACCTTTATTCTTACTAAAAGAACAGGGATTACAACATAAAGATCAAATTTACAGATTTTCAGAGAAACCATAACCCACATAGAGAAAAGAACAATTCAACCAATGCAGAAGATGAAAGTAATGGCCAAGTATAATATCTATCCATATCAAACGGTTCAAATCCAGGGTCAAGATTAAGCCACATGTACAACAAATCGCAACCCACTTAAAAGAAGAAAAGCGTGTAACTTGAAACACGTTTTAAAGAAATGGGCTTCAAACCCAGTTTAAGAATTAAGACAGCCCAGCAGGTCAAGTAAATAGTGAAGCAACCCAATCATTTAACAATCTCTAACTTGTTGAAATATTACTTCGTATCAACTAATGGAACTAAACATCACTCAGCTTCATTTGCTCTATGTAGCTGCAAAGAATATTTTTTTGAAGTTAGTTCAATTTTCAACAAATAAAGCTTAATATTTTAAATATCACTTGATCACTACCTTCAAATGATGTTTGGAATCTCAAGCGTTTCCTAAATTTATTAAGAGTCAGAATTTTGGTTCCTAAATAAGAGGGATTGTATTCTGTAGGAATTTTAACTAAATAGATCAAACCTTTTTCAACCATATTTCTTACAAAATGAAACTTTATATCCACATGCTTTGTTCAATTATGGTATACATGATTTTACTAAGATGAATAACACTTTGATTATCAGTATAAATCCTAATAGAATCATTCATAAAACCAATTTCATTTAATAACCCCCTTAACCAAATACTTTCTTTAATAGAATTACAAGCATCAATATATTTAGTTTCAGTAGAAGACAAAGCAACCAATTTTTACAGTTGAGATTTCCAACTAATTTATCCATCAACCAAAGTAAACATATAAGAGGATGTGGATATTTTCCTATCTAAGTCACCAGCAAAATCAGAATCAATGTATCATTTAAGAATTATTCCTTCATTTCTTCTTTTAAACATTAACCCTAAGTCAGAAGAACATTTTAAGTATTTTAACATCCGTTTTATAGATAACCAGTGTGTTTCAATTGGATTTGCCATAAACCTACTGAAAATGCTAATGCCATGAGCTAAGTCGGGTCGGTACACACCATAAGGTACATAATAGATCCTACATCATTAGAATAAATGACATTTTCCATTTTTTTCAATTTATCATTAGTTTTAGGAGACTGATCACTAGACAATTTAAAATTATTAGCAATAGGAAAGGAAACATGTTTATACTCGAGCATAGAAAATTTCTCAAGTATTTTCTTTACATAGGAGCATTGTTTCAAAAATAAGATCCAATTATTTTTATACCTTTTTATTTCCATTTCAAGAATCCTTTTACCTTGACCCAAATCTTTCATTTCAAATTTTGATTTAGTTTTGATTTAACAAAATCTATTTCAAATCTATCATGGCAACCAAGTAACATGTCATCAACATATAATAACAAGTAAATGGATTCAGGGCCACCTGACCCTTTATAGAAGAAACATGAGTCATAATTGCTTTTAACAAAACCCAAATTTTGCACATAAAGGTTAAATTTTATATACCATTGCCTTGGTGGCTTGTTTTAGCCCATAAAGAGACTTTTCAATAAACAAACCTTATCAGTTTTTTATTTAACTTCATAACTCATTGGTTGATTTATATATATATAACCTCATCAAGATCACAATTAAGAAATGTCAGTGTGAAGTTAAGGCTAATAGAATTCTGATAGAATTATACTTTGCAACTAGTGAAAATATTTCATTGTAGTCCACTCTCTCTTTGAATGAAGCATTTGGCAACTAATCAGGCTTTATATCTCTTATTTTCTATATTAGAATCTCATTGTTTTATTTTGAAAATCCACTTATAGTCTAATACCTTTTATCTTTAGGTCCGTTAACTGAAACCCATGCAATTTCTTCATTAATGGCTTTTTTTCTAGGCTTAGAATCTGAGTAGTTAATACCTTCCTCAAAAGTAGTAGGGTCAGAATTTAAGGAGTCTAATGCAGATAATAGAGTTGCAAAATCATCATTATTAAATCTTGTTGAAGGTATTATGTTCCTTCTTTCTCTATCTCTTGTAAGTTGATAATAGGCAAGAGATGTGTTAATAGATTCAGTTTCAATTTCTGATTGACTTTGATCATGATTTATTTCAGATTAATTAGTCTCCACCTCATTCAAATAATCTTGATTAACATCATTTCTAATTTGATTTTCCAAAGTAGTCATTTTAACAGGCGCATAATTAATTAGATTTCAAGTTTGGTGAGTTATTGTAGGGCGGTTATTTTAATTAAAAATGACATTTATCTAATAATGACCTTAAAACCATTTTGTCCTTTGACCTAGAGTCTATAACCTTTAGTTTCCTCTCAGTAGCCCATAAAAATACATTTTAAGGATCTAGGTTCATGTTTACCTCCACTTTGATGAGAATAGGATGTGTAGCAAAAAAATTTAAGTCTACTATAGTTTGGCATCTTTCCTGAACACAGTTTTTCAGGGACTTGAAAATCAATAGCACTAGATGGACTTCTGCTTATAAGATATGTGGTAGTTTTTATGGCTTTTTCCCAGAAATTTTTTGACAAACCAGAACTGTGCAACATACATATGACCTTTTCCAATAGGGTTCTGTTCGTCGTTCTGTTCATCCTCTCAACAAAACTATTTTGTTGAGGGGTGTATATTACAGTTCTATGCTTTAAGATTCCACTCTTTCTATAAAATGAATCAAATTCAAAATTCCAGTCCATTATCAATACTATGTGCTTTGATTTTTTTATTTGTTTGATTTTCATTCATCAAATTTTCATTGTTTGAAAGTTTGAAAAGTATCAGATTTTTGTCTTAAAAGAATAGTTCATATTTTCCTTGAAAAATCATCTACTCTTAAATCCACTTAAGGTATTTACAGAAGCTGGACCCCATAGGTTAGCACGTAAATAGCCCAGAATAAAACAGGATTTGTGAATTCCAGTTTTGAAAGGTAATCTTTTTTGTTTTGCAATTATACAATCTTCACAAAAATCTAGCTTTTCAATATTATTATTTCCAAAACATCCAAGTTCATTTAAGAAAATCAGTCCCTTTTCAAAAATGTGGCTAAGTCATTTGTACCAGATTATAGACTTAACAAAGGTAGAATTTACAACTGAAGAGCTGCGACCTACTAAAGGTTCAACATAAACAGTGTAAATTCCATTTACATTAGGAGAGGAGATAACGTCTTTGTTATCATAATTCATTTTTATGAGGCATTTTTGAATCAATATATTACATTTGTCATCTAATTCTCCCAAAGAGATTAGATTTCTTTTAAATTCAGGCACATATCTGGTATTATTCAACTTAAGTATATAGTTGTTATTTAACAACAGTTTCAATTTTTCAATTCCTTTAATTTGACAAATCATGCCATTTTCCATTTGAATTTGTCGTCCATTGAGATCAACGAATTAAGAGAACTATTCTTTAATGGGACACGGGGAAAGTGCAGCCAGAATCAATGGCCTACTCATTTGGATCCTTAGAACCATCTGAATGGGAAAAATGGGACACTTAGTGATTCAGGCCAACAACTTCTTAGTCATAAAAAAGTTTCTCATCACAGTTGGCTAAATTTTCAATTAAATTTGTGTATTTGTCAATGTTTTCTTCTATGCTGTGGGATGCATCAAGCATAAGGTTATAGAAATGCCTTAGAAGGTAATACTTATTAGGCATAGTTTTAGTTAGGCACAGAGTTCCTAACTTAGCCCATAAGGGAGGTTTGAGTAGTAGTGGTTTCAATAACTTTCCTAATCACACTATCTGACACGTGAAGAAAGATGGAACTCCAGGCATTTTCATCTAGTTCTTGCCTCCAATACGCACTGATCTCAGCAGCCCAAGGCCCATCAAGCGTAGTAGCACATCTTTGTTGTAATAATAATGCTCTCATTTTCTAGCTCCAGTTATTAAAATCTATAATACCATTCCATGCCTCAACTTCAAATTTTTGTGTAGCGGACATATTGAAAAGTATGATCACAAAATTGTAGTTATACAACACACAGAGTATTATTAATTCAAGCAGCTTAATAGAATTACAGAAAATATGAATTTGAAAATAAGACAGGTGTAACCAATTGTGCATAATTATCATGCAATCCACACAATCGCAAGTATTGTAATTAACGAATATAATTGTCAATTTGAAACAGGTCTAATGAGTGGTAACTCTGGATTCCACCATTCCCTCAGATTCTCAGATCCCCGTAGGAGATATTGGACAAAGAAAAGTAATGGCATATTACTTACCTTAATAGCCAATTTCAAAATTAACAAGAATAGTTAACAAGTAAGGGGAGAGTATAGAAAATATAAAATCTAAAATCCTAAAATTTTAGAATGAAGAGAGCAATCAGAAAATACCAAAGTCGAATCAAGAATCTCAATTTAAGCAAGGAAACCCAACAAGTCATAGTGACTCAGTAACACTTAACAGTGAATTAGGAACTCATCTAGAACGGAGTGAGTTAACTCAACTCGCGAAACTCAGTACGAGTTATAAGATCCATCAAAACACAGTAATGAGTCAAACTAGAATCGTTGAACACAGTATAAACAACAGATCTAAACGAGTCAAAAACGAGTTAGAAGGTTTTGAAGAAATAGAGAATTTTTAATCTCAAAAACAATATAAGGTCTCAAAAAATCTCGCAGATCTAACCCAAAAAACACTAGATTATCACTAAGTGATCCAACCAAAAGTTGAATAGAGAATAGATCAACAAATAAAAACTTTTAGAAATCGATTTCTTACGCAAACCTTCAAGAACGAACCAGATCTGCAATTTTATCAAAAAATTTAAAACTAGGATATCCAAAGAAAAAAGTTCTAAGCCAAATTTTTGAAAAAGGAAGCTCTGATACCACTTTTTGGTCCCAAAACGACACACTCAAAGTTGATCGAAAAATTGTAAAAACTCAAAATTGCAGAAAACTTAGTTAGTGTTTGGCATCCATTTTAATGAGAATAAAAATTTTGGAATAGTGATTGATGGGAGAATATGTGGTGGAAAAGTGATGACAAATTTTAGATTTATGTGTAATATTATTTTATTTGGAGAATGTGTGGATGAAATGAAGAAAGAGCAGAAATAAATTAAAAAGAATTGGTTCCAAACAGGGGCTTAAAGAACACAAGAACTAAAGACTTGTTTTGCCCTAAAAGGGCCTGAATGTTTAATCAAACGACCTAATCACCCGTTGAGCATCTACGAAGAAATATTGCTCCATATCCACTAATCTCAACCGAGAAATAGTACAGAAATGTAGATTTCTTCAAGAAGTTCTTTCTAGCATCTCTATTACAAATCAGTAACCAACACTCAGAAATTTCTTAAAGATCATACATAACAACCTCCATTTTTTTACTAAAATAACATAGATTACGACACAAAGATCAAAGTTACAGATACAGATCTTCAGAGGAAAGAACTCTTCAACCAAAGCAAAAGACGAAAGTAATGGCCAAGTTTAATATCTATCTATATCAATCGGTTCAATTCCAGGGTCAAGATTAATCCACTTGTACAGAAAATCGCAACCCACTTAAAAGAGGCAAAAACTTGTAACTTGAAACCCGAATCAAAGAAATGGGCCTCAAAGAATTAATATAGCCCAACATGCCAAGTAAATAGTGAGGTAGCCCAATCATTTAACATTAATCAACCCATCAATTAATTTAATACTCACAAATAACAATACAATTATCAAATTTTAACTCGAATGTTAGGAGATAAAGATAATTACTGTTTTATTTTTAGTTACAGTTAGTTCCTTTTGCTATGATTTGTAGCTATCATATTGTTGTATCAAGTTCTCTATAAATATTGCTGTAAACAACATTAGAAGAATCAATACGAACTCTAGTCATTGACATGGTATCAGAGCCTAATATGGCTACTTAAAACAACCTTTCTTCCTTTTCCTTCTCCTCCTCAAGTTCATCACCTTCCTCTTCTTTTGTCTCTCAAAATTCTGCTTCTGCCACACCTGCCTTTACCTCCAACACCGCTGCTCATACTTTTTCTATCAAACTCAACTTCTCCAATTATATTGCTTGGAAAACTCAATTTATTCATCTTCTCAAGTATAAAAGTTTGATGCATTTTGTTGATGGTTCTACTAAATCTCCACTAAAGGAGATCTTAACTGAGACTAATCCACCCATATATATTTAAAATGCAGAGTATCGTGACTGGTTTAAGAAGGATCAAATCTTAATGTCCTGGCTTCTCTTATCTATATCCAGGAATTCTCTTATGTTGATAGTCTGACTTCTTCGACTCAAGTTTGGGATGCTCTAAGGAATGCTTTTGGGTCTATTTCGCAAAATAGACAACTTCAGTTTCATATGGACCGCGAAGGGTTTAAGAGAAATGATCTCTATATTTCACAGTATTTACAAAAAATTAAAGCACTTGCTGATGAATTAGGTGCCGTCAGAAGATCACCATCCACTGCCGAGCTCAATGCAATCATATATAGAAATATTGGAAGCGAATTTCACCATATTATCACAGCCTTAAACATTAGGCCAAAACTTGTTCCTTTCTATGAACTCCATGGCCAGCTAGTTGCTCATGAAAGTTTGTTAAAGAGCAATCTTGAAAAGTGGTCAATCTTGCCAACACGATAGCACTCTCGCCCAAGCCGAGACCTAGCAATGACCATGCATCCAACATGAATGATAACTTCAATAATCGACAAAATTATTAGAATAAAAGGCCTCGCTAGATATGCGGTCTTCATAACCATACTGCTGATAGATGTAGAAAATGATACACTCCAAGATCAGGCAACTATAATCAATATCAGAATTATTCACACCCTGCTGGTCCTCAAAACTCTCTAATAATGTTTTGCATGTTCTTAAATACCAAATAATTACTATCGGTTCATAAATTTACTATATATAATAAATGTTTCTTTGAATTTCATCCATCTTATTTTGTTGTTAAGGATCAGGGAACACATGAAGTACTACTCTAAGGGCCGAGTGAAGATGGTCTCTACAAGTTACCATCTCCATCATATCTTCAAGATCATATTGCATAGGCTTCTTTGAAAGATTGGTATGCAAGATTAGGGCATTCTAATATGCAAACTATAAATAAAATTGTTAATCAATTTCATTTGCCTTGTTCTTTTCGTACAATGTCTTGAACTTCAAATGCTCATCGTGTTATCTAGGAAAACCTGGTATATTTTCTGTAATGACCCAACATTTGTGTTCAAGTCGTTAACTTATGTATTCTTCGCTCTTTGATATTATCTTCCACTTATCCCTCACGAATTTCTATCTCATTCCAAAGACTCAAACACATGACCTTCCATTTAGAGATGCTTAAGTTGAATTCCAGTACCAATTAGTATCAATATTCAACTTAAATCTCTCTTAAGGAACTTACCCAATTGATACTAGGATTCAGCTTAAGTCTCTCTTAAGGAAAATGTCATTGATTTGAATCCTGATGACGCTACATAAATCCATAAGGGATAAGATTCGCTCAGGTTCTTCCAGAGTGAAAATTACGTAAGTTAACAATTTGGACACAAAGGTCGAATCATTTCATTTTCTCTTCCATCTATTGAGCGTTCCAGCACTAGTCCACTAGAACTTATTCACTAAGATATATGAGGTCATCTCCTAATATATCTAGTGAAGGTTACAAATATTTTGTATTGTTCATTGATGACTTTACTAGGTTCACTTGGTTTTATCCATTAAAGCAAAGAAGTGATTTGTATAATGTGTTTCTTTGTTTAAAAAGTTCTCTGAAAATCAATTTGATAAGAAAATAAAAGCTGTTTAATCTGATTGTGTGGGGAGTATAGACAGTTTAAAAAAAATTTAGGAGAAAATGGTAGATTATCGATTAGCACGTTCTCATACCCATAAGCAAAATGGGGTTGCAGAGAAAAAAATTAGACGTAGTGGATAATGGCTTAGTCATGCTAGCTCGTAGTCATGTACCATTAACATTGTGGAACGATGAATTTGATGATGCAACATTATTTATAACTCCCTGCTCATGCCTGTTTTAAATAATAGAACTCCATTCTTTTGTTTATTTAACAAAAATCAAAACTATGACCACATCAAAGTCTTTGGATTTACCAAATATCTTTTGTTACATGTATACAATATTAAATTTTCATTTAGGACTGCAATTTATGTCAATTCTCATTGCATCATTTTGGCTATCGTTGCTATGATGTGTCAACCAACAAAATCCCTATGTGGTCTGACATGTTAAATTTGATGAGTATAGTTTTTCATTTTGTGGTAACAATTCCATGCAGGAAAGGATGTCCAATTTGCTCGCCAACATTCCTTGGTTAACAGTAACAAATATGGACCATGTTCATCCTACTTTGGTTAAGACTTTTTTTTTTTCCCCAATTCAAACACTTGTTGTCCATTATCAACAAACAGCTCACCATGACGGCAATTATCTCTATATCCTTATCATATTTAATAACTTTCACTATCTTCTTATCCCACTAATACCAATCCCGTTCAACCTCTATCTCATGATTCTTCTGACCCTTCACGAAATGAGTCAACCCGAGCACCAGTTGACATAACCAAACACCGACAGTCCGACACCAACACAACCTGAACCAATAAATTTAATTGTTGATTTCAGTCATTTGAACACAGTTTCCTATGTTCTTTCTATGGTACGTTCCTCTTCATTGTAATTACATTGCTTTCCTGACTGGGCTTGATGCCTTGATGACGGATGATTTATAAATGAGTATGAAATTTTTCTTGGAAATAATTTAGTCTCATGGGTAGCAAAGAAGCGATCCACCGTTGCTAAATCCTCAACCGAAGGTGAATACAAGCCCTTGGCAAATGCTGTGATCGAGGCTATTTGGTTATCTTCTCTTACAAAAGAAATTGGTTTTGGTTTGGACAAACCGACCACGTTTTGGTGTGACAAAATTGGTGCCATGTATCTTTCTTCAAATATAGTCTTTCATGCATGTGCTAAACATATAGACCTTGATTATCATTTATTTTAAGGATAATTGCAGCAAAGTCCCAAACCTTTAAAACACTAGGAGATTTTGATTTGTTGCAGTCGTCACCTCTAACTTTTCCAAACGTTGCAGATGAAGCCCTTCTAGAAAATTTCAATCCACAATTCCGTGAGTTGACCAAAAATTTATCTTTGACCACATTTTTAATATTTTAGAAAGGGGAAGTGTAACTTTCTATTTATTACAATAGTCTTTTTCTTCTCACCATGTGATCATGCCTTGAGAAATTAGACAATTTCACGACTTCTCTAGCGATGGACACCAGAGATCTACTACAGTTCCCCATTCAAATCTAGAGCGAATTTAAGCAGTTTTGAAGTAAACTTTCACCAAAATAAATCTTAAACTAACCCGTTGCTAGTTTGTCGCATGATTGAGTTGCAGAATCCTAACCCTATATAGAGTAGATTATAGCATAGGACACAATCTCTGCAATATTTCCACACAAAAGATGCTTTTGTGTGTGTGTGTGTGTGTGAGAGAGAGAGAGAGAGAGAGAGAGAGAGAGAGAAGTACAAATTTCAGTGCAATTAGTGGTGGGCATGGTAAAATTTCAGATATTTTGTAGAGTAGAAACTTTTTTTTTCCAGTTTTTAATTGGTGGAGGTTCAGGTGGAGGTGGTCGAGTAGCTGATATTGGGTTTGAGGTGGAGGGAGGGTCGACTGGGCGTGAGAGGAAGAAGACGATTGTGTTTTTTATTACTTATTTTTTAAATTTAATTAGTTTAATGTGATAAACAGAAAATTACTTTTTGCCCCTTTTTAAAATATTAAAAATGTGGTCAAAGTTAAAATTTTTGTCAACTAGCGAAATTTTGGATGGAAATTGTCTAGAAGGGTTTCACCTACAACGTTTGGAAAGGTTAAGGGTAACGCATGTAACTAATCAAATGTTTGGGGAAAGTTTGCTAGTGTTTCAAATGTTTAGCAATTATCCCTTATATAGAATAATGAATTTTCAAATAATAATTGTCAAACAAGAGCTTAATTTATTTTGTTATGATTTGTAGTTATCATATTATTGTATCAAGTTCTCTATGAATATTGTTGTAAATAACGTTACAAGAATCAATACAAACTCTATTTTATTTACATGAAACATGATATAAATTTTGAAGCTTTTTATTTGACTCCAACCCTAACAGACTAAGTTCTTTCTCATAAGAAAACTTTTTTTAGTTCTCTTTTCTCTGTAATCAGTATTCATTTCCTCTTTATTTTTGGTTTTTAGTAGATCTTACATCTCGTGTTGACCAATATTCGAAAATGTGTAAATATTGGCTTGGAAAGGATGGATTAAGTTTTCTGTCAAGTCCGGTGAAAAAGTAACCTTTACGGATTATTGGTATTAAGATAAGTTGATCTTCAGCTTTTCATCAGATAAGCCAAACTTCAGGTGCCATTATCATCATCAGTAGATCAGCCTATCACCTTACTGATTATCAATTTCTGTTGCACCTAATCAGTGTGCTGTAATTCTGTTACTAGTGGAATTCACCCACACTCCATAATTTAAGGAGACTGCTCCCGCTGTGAATTCTAGAATAATCTTGTAACATTTTTATTCTCTTTACCTTGTGTATAAATTCCTCAGTTGAAGCTACCTTGCTGTATTGTAAAATATTTACTGATCAATATTATTAAAACCATTTTCCTAACTTGGTATCAGAGCTATCAGATGGCAAACGCCGATAATCCATCACTCAGCATAAATTCCAACTCTCCTGCTACTGTTGAATCAAGCATAATGGTGCCTCCAGTGCATGGAAGCAACCATTTCTCCCAATCTGGCATCTATTTGACCCAAACCTTGTCTGTCAAGCTTGACAAAAATAATTTCTTGCTATGGCAGAACATGATCCTCCCTATTATAGGAGGACACAACCTGGAAGGGTATATTCTGGGAACAAAGGAGTGTCCTCCAGAATTCATCAGCGCCCAAATTACTGGAGATCCATGAGTGACAGTTGAAATGAAAAGAAACTCTGAATATGATCAATGGATGTCAATAGACCAGCTGCTAATGGGTTGGCTTTACTCATCAATGACCCCAGACATAGCCATGAGGGTAATGGGCTACAACAACTCTAACACGTTGTGGACTGCAGTAAAAGAAAG
>CAIGRK010062497.1:0-16357 GCA_903798315.1 Fraxinus greggii | reverse complement strand
TACTCATGTTTTTGATAGATGTAATTATGATAGTTGTGTGTACTTCAAAAAGTAAAGTGTTGGATCAATTACATATTCGTTATGTGATATGCTCATAGCAGCCAATGATAAAGCAAAGATCAGAAAAATAAAATTACAACTCAACAAGGAGTTTGACATGAAGGATTTGGGGGTAACGAAGAAGATTTTTGGAATGGAGATCATGAGGGATAGAAAGGCTGGCAGATTGTATTTGAGTAGAAAGGGTACATTGAAAAGGTGCTTATAAGATTCAATATGGTGAGAGTTAGGGCTGTCAGTACTCTTTGGTTGCCCACTTCAAACTATCATCTAACTTGTATCAGTAGTCAGATGAAGACATTGATTATATGTTTCGGGTTCCTTACTCCAATGCAGTTGATTCGTTCATGTATACTATAGTTTGTATAAGACCGGATTTGGCATAGCAGTTAGTGCAGCTAGCAGATACATGGCTAATCCTGGCAAGGAACATTGAAAAGCAGTGTAGTGGATCTTTAGATACTTGAGGGGCTCTTCAAATGCTTATTTGCATTTTGGTAGAAATACAGATGGAATTATTGGCTATGTGGAAAATTAAATAACTTTGTCTACAACAGAAGCAGAATACATGGCCATTACAGAGGCATGTAAGGATGCTATATGGTTGAAAGGATTGATTGGTGAAATGAGTGAAGACTTGCAGATGTATACATTATTCTGTGATAGTCAGAGTGCAATTTTCTTGACTAAGGTCAGATGTTTCAAGTGAGGACTAAGCATATTGATGTGAGATATCATTTTGTGTGTGATGTGATTGCTTCGTGGTGATATTGTAGTAAGCAAAGTTCATACCAGTGATAATCCTGCGACATGATGACANATGTGATTGCTTCGTGGTGATATTGTAGTAAGCAAAGTTCATACCAGTGATAATCCTGCGACATGATGACAAAACCATTTCATATTTCTAAGTTTGAACATTATTTGAACTTAATGGGTGTTTGTCATTGATTTAGTCCATTGGGGCTTGTTTGAGGATGAGTGGTGTTTATTGATGGAGTTGTGACTTAGAATTCCTTGTGTTGGAATTTGGTTCAAGGTTTGTTGTAGTTTGACTCAAATTCTAGTGGGTATTTAAGTTTAAGTTGAAGTGGTTTTGAAGAGATCAAAATTATGGATTGAAGGAAAAAGTTGCCACATTTTCGTTAGCCTGGTGCTAGCTAGCCGCTCGAGCGAACCCGACGAAAATCAACTCGAGAGTCTGTCGCCCGACTATCGCTGACCCGTCGCTCGAGCGATGGGGCTGTCCCTCGAGCGATAAGTTTATCAAGCCCAAGCCCGTTTTCATTTTTGACTCGATTTTGGACTCCTATTCTACTACAACGACTTGTAATGCGTAAACACTTGAGAGAAAATAGAGAAAACACATACAACATTCTTGAGAGTCTATATTTCAATTGAGATTATTGAAATCTTGATATTGTAAACACAAAACTATTGTTTATAGTGGATTCTTCTCCTCTAAATTTCCTGTGTTCTTATTTTCTTTATCTTTATTTCATTATCATCATTATCTTGTGATCCGAAATTCATAACTGTAATGATTTGATTTAATGCATGTTCGATCTCCATTAATTTCAAAATACATTTTTTCTTTCTTCTTTTCAACTTTATGTTTTTAAATAAAATAATATTACACATTAATCTAAAAAATTTCCTTTTTTTTACTGCACATTCCTTATCAAATAACTATTTCGAAATGCATTTTGACAAAAGAATGGGGCTCAAACATGTCCTAAAAGATTAGACTACCCTCCCTGTTTGGTAGGCATTCTGGCCCAAAAGAGAAATGTATTTTTGACCCTTTTTCTTGTCAGTCGGCCCTAGTGGTGTAGTGTATTCTGATTGCACAGGTAACATAAATACGGATTGACATTCATCTAACTCGGGATGAATTTACGTGAAGGGACAAATTGTTAATTTTGCTTGGTTTGGTCAAAAATTACAAATACTTCTTTGCTGTATACGGACATAATTTTTTTAAATCAACTGAAAATGGATACCAAACAGTTTCTTAATTTGACACTGATATGCTATGAATCTTTGATGTTGTAGTAAGTTAATCTTTATCAATTTAGAACACTACGTGTGATAACTGATAGACAGTTGAGAATGTTGAAACTAATTTGAAGTTCGATGATCGAATTGAGATTTTACTGTAAGTTTAGTGACTACAGATGAAAATACCCCAATTAGGGCTACTCTTTTATCCAATTAGGGCCAAAAGGCATTTCTAATCAATACTGCGAAATTGATTCTCTGTGAAGCACAGAAATGGCGTCGAACCAGCAAGTGAGGGCATCGCACATACTGATAAAGCACCAGGGATCCCGGCGCAAGGCCTCCTGGAAGGATCCCGACGGTCGCATCATCTCCAACACCACAAAGGAAGCCGCCATCACCCAGCTCAAAGCCCTCCGTGACGACATCCTCTCTGGGAAGTCCAGTTTCGATGAAGTTGCAACTCGCTTATCTGACTGTAGCTCCGCCAAACGTGGTGGTGATCTTGGTAAATCCCCTTACCTTCCGTTCGTTTTAGTTCATTGTATGATGTGGGTTTGGATCTTTTAATCTTTTTCTTTGATGGTTATTGATTTTTCTGTTAACTTTGTTTAGCATTTATTCTTTAACAATTGTTCGAGTTATATTTGTTGATTTACTCGTTAGGTGAAAAAATCACTCTTTATATAAAAAAGTCATCATGTAACACGTAATTTCAAATTTATTGTCAGATCAGAGTGCAGTGATTACTGATTAGCAAGTTCTCCTATAAATTTTCGTATTTTCTTCTTAAGAAAAGTGAAAGTTCAACCAAATATCTACTTAATTTGTAGGCGGGCAATTATAATAGAAGTGCAATCAGGACAGGGAGAAATGTATTATACAATCATTTATGCATATTGATGGAGTAAAACTGGGACAATGGTCAATAATAAATGACCTTATCTACTTGAAGTTTGCAGAGGATTGTGAAGTTGAAATTAAATCTGGCAAGTATAGCCTTTATAGGATTCTAGTACTTGGAGGAAGTATGTGGGAGCTGCCTTGGTCTCTTCCTACACAACTGTATCTGTGACAACCTTTCTCTTGTAAATATATATTCCTTGTTGACGATTATGGTATCAATTTGACTATCCGTGCAGATTATGGCACCATCCACCATTAAGAAGCTGCTATACTAAACTCCTTTTTGATTGCTTTAAACTGATTCTCTTATTTTCTTTCGAAGCATGTGTGTACACACATGCACACAATTATAAGGAGCATGGCATCTGTATAAACTTTTGTTTTTCTTCTGTGTACTTCTCCTGCCTTGGAGACAGAGGTTTTGTCATTCATGAACAATACATTTCAGCTTAATCATTGAGTTCCTTGAAAATTGATAATACTTTCATTAGGTGAAACCCCTGAATGGTTTTGCTCCAAGAAAACCTTTCTAAAATTTCTGCTTTCATTAAGGTGTATGTCCCTTTTTTTGGCTGTTTCTGCCCATTGGCAGCTTAATCTCCTGAAATAGCAAGGTCTTGTTTGAGTCTACGCTTAGTAAGAGACGAGAAGGAAATTTATGCCATTTTTTGGAAGATGGTGCATGTGTGAACTTTGCTGCCCCAATTATCTGTCTTCTTAAATCCCAGAGGACTTTTCATTTTTCCAAGTTCCAACATCTTTAAAATTTTATGTTTGGCTAATGCATAGGACACTATACCAAATATTAAAGTGTAAGTATACTGTTTGAGGGTGACTTCGTCCAAGGTTTTGGTTCCTACTGAGTTGAGTAAAATTCACTATACTGTTTGCATTTTTGGATGATCTCTTTTATTTGGTCTTTATCGCTAACGTTTCTATACAGCTGCATTTTCATGTGTTCTCTAAATATGTTTGCTTGTATTATATGGTGGTTTGGGATTTTTCCTTATATGTTGAAGTTCTTGGTGGTATAGAACATAGTATGGTGATTAACACTAGTCGATCTATTTTTCTCGCAGGTCCTTTCGGTCGCGGTCAAATGCAGAAACCTTTTGAAGATGCAACATTTGCTTTGAAAATTGGTGAAATTAGTGACATGGTGGATACCGATAGCGGTGTTCACATAATAATGAGAACGGCTTGACGCTGACTCACTATAGAATAGTGAATTGAAGCATATCTTCTAACCGTCAAACTACGATCAGCCAAATTAAGGATTTTTGTACTTCTATTCTATTCAAATTTAGTTATGTGGTCATGATCATGTTACTGTGTGCATCATCAAGTTCCTCATTTTGAACGAGTATTATAAGAATGAAAATTTCCCCTTACGGATAAATAATCCATAGTCCGAATCTGGACTTGAACTTTTTATCACAATGTCTCGATGCTTTTTTACCTTCTTGTGGCAACTATTAATAATTATTTCATTGGGTTCGACTCATGAGGTGAGATATTCTTGCTTGGTCCGATATGTTTGTTAGGCAACTGGCCTAACTTTGTTACTGATTGATATGTTTACTTGTCTGGGATCTAATTCTTATCACTTTGATTGCTTTAAACGTGTGTGGAAAGTACGCAAGAATGTTCCTGATCTCGTAAACCTCTTTATAGACTTAGAGGAATTCGTTCAAGAATGACCTAATGGGAGAGTCAAAATCATTTACCCCACGGTTTAGGTTCTGTTCCGCGTCCCAATCCCCCTTCTCCCTTGTTGCTTCCTCCTATTGTGCCCCCCTTGCCTGCTACCTTCGACTAGCCGCAGTGCTTGTTTTGTAGCATTTAAAAATTGCGGGTATTACAAAAATGAGCTGATAAAATGTATGTTTGATCCGTTTAAATTATAAATGTAGGGAGAAGGGGGGATTGAAACGATTGATTCGGGTTGTCACAAACTATCTTGATTCTATATGTATTATTCCGTCTTCCTTCTAGAAATCTTTCTTTGTCGCCCTTGGTGCATCTTGTTAGTGACAGAGAGAATGATCTAGTCTTTATGTGGGACACAGAGACCATTGATAAAATAAATAACAAAATCCGAAAAGAGTGAAAAGGTCATGTCCAAATTAGAGGTTGGGGCCAGCTCGTTTTAATTTGAGCGACTTCCGCCGAAAGCAAAGACTAGACTTTAAATCAAGCATGAAACATGGCAGCATCTTCCATCTTAAAGACCTTACTTATTTGTTACTCTCTCGAGCCAACAAAAATTCAAACTAAATACTACATTTAACGACCATTTTTATAGAGGTAGGAAAATTGATATAAAAAAAAATTTAACCATCGGCAAATACGAACAAAGTCATTGAGCTTGGACGTTGATCTTGCCGAAAACCATACATTTAGATATTGAGCAATAGAATGTTTCCTTGGACCTTGGATCACCCCTTAACCTCTTCGATCCTAGGAATGTTGGTAAATGTGGAGTATTTAAAAATAAAAATAAATAAAAAAATTATATATGATGTTAAATGGGAATTTTTTTTAATCCTCTCCAGCATTCCGAAAAATATAGTCCTCCGGTTTTATACTTGGGCTATTTGACTTAATCCTCCGGTTAATGTCGATTTTGAGACCTTAATGGATGCTATTTACTTATGAGAGTTATTTATAATTGATTTGAATTATTTATAAACTAGAGGCAATGAATGGTTAATTTTTTCTCATTTTCACAGCTTCTTTGGGAGGAATTTAAATTCCATTTTAATTGAAAATATAATTTTTATTGGGTCTCATTCGTCTAACAAAAATCAACAATAACGATTAATTTTTAATTTTAATTCGATTTTAATCTCTATCGAACACGTGTTGAAATGGTCGTAGACAATCAAATTTTAAAATCCAATAAATCATAAAGTCAAAGGAAGATAGTCGGTCATCGATTTTGTCAAAAAGTGCAATTAATTATAAAATAATAGAGGTTAATACGTAGGTTTCCTAAAGTCAGGTTTCCAAGAAGCTATATTCACCAGATTTTGTCCCTAGACTCGGTACGGACCAATCAGATTTTGAGGTGAGATTGCCAATCTCACAGCCACAGGCGATTATTACTAGTACTTTCTCGTATAAAAGCCCCAAAACCTAGTCCGGCTGGTTTGGCTATTCATAGTCCATTCAACCCAACTCAACACATTAATTCTTCCCATGGCCGCCGCCGCAGCTGCTACTTCTTCCACCGCCGTGAAATCCACTGTTGTCAAGCTCTCCTTTCTATCTTCATCTCGACAATTAACCAAACCATTAAACTTTTTGGTGCCTAAAATCCTCCGAGAATCCTGCCATATCACCCTCTCCAAAAACCCGTTATCTGAGGTTATCTCCTCGTACAAAGAATCAAAAAACCCAGAAAGCAATTTGGAGGATGATGATGACGACAAACCACGTGAAGAGTGCGGAGTGGTGGGAATCTACGGCGACCCTGAGGCCTCACGCCTTTGCTATTTAGCCCTCCATGCACTCCAACACCGCGGCCAGGAGGGTGCCGGAATTGTGTCGGTTCACGATAACGTGCTTCATTCGATTACGGGTGTAGGGCTTGTGTCTGATGTGTTTAATGAATCGAAATTGGATCAATTGCCTGGTGATATGGCAATAGGCCATGTTAGGTACTCAACTGCAGGATCCTCGATGCTCAAGAATGTGCAACCTTTTGTTGCGGGTTATAAATTCGGGTCTGTTGGAGTTGCCCACAATGGGAATTTGGTGAATTACCAGGATTTAAGGGCGGAGCTTGAAGAAAATGGGTCGATTTTCAATACTAGTTCAGATACTGAGGTGGTTCTTCATTTGATTGCAATATCGAAGGCGAGACCATTCTTTTTGAGGATTGTAGAGGCTTGTAATAAGCTTGAGGGAGCTTATTCTATGGTGTTTTTGACTGAGGATAAACTCGTTGCAATTAGGGACCCTTATGGCTTTAGGCCTTTGGTTATGGGTAGGAGGAGTAATGGTGCAGTGGTTTTTGCTTCTGAGACTTGTGCTTTGGACTTAATTGAAGCTACATATGAGAGAGAGGTTTATCCTGGTGAAGTTCTTGTGGTGGATAAAGAAGGGGTTAGTTCCCTTTGTTTGATGTCTCATCCTGAGCCTAAATCGTGTATTTTCGAGCATATTTACTTTTCTTTGCCGAATTCTGTGGTATTCGGGAGGTCTGTGTATGAATCAAGGCATGCATTTGGTGAAATATTGGCTACTGAGTCTCCGGTGGATTGTGATGTTGTGATTCCGGTGCCTGACTCGGGGGTTGTTGCTGCACTTGGTTATGCTTCGAAAGCCGGGGTGGCATTTCAACAAGGGTTGATAAGGTCACATTATGTTGGGAGAACATTTATCGAGCCTTCACAAAAGATTCGGGATTTTGGAGTGAAGCTTAAACTTTCACCCGTGAGGGCGGTATTGGAGGGAAAGAGGGTTGTGGTGGTGGATGATTCGATTGTGAGAGGAACCACTTCTTCGAAGATTGTCCGATTAATAAAAGAGGCCGGAGCGAAAGAGGTTCACATGAGGATCGCAAGCCCTCCGATCATAGGGTCTTGTTATTATGGAGTAGACACGCCTAGCTCAGAGGAGTTGATATCGAATAGGATGAGTGTAGAGGAGATTAGAGAGTTCATTGGCTCGGATTCACTTGCTTTTTTGTCAATCAATAGCTTAAAGAAGTTACTGGGCAATGATTCGCCCAACTTCTGTTATGCTTGCTTTTCCGGGAAGTACCCTGTCGAACCGAGGGGCAAGGTGAAAAGGGTTGGTGATTTTCTTGATGATGGATTGAGTGGAAATATGGAATCCATTGATGGAGGCTGGGTTCAAGGGATTAGAAATCAAGAGGAGGTGCAAGAAATCAATTTATCTGCTTAGTTATCTTATTTTGAAACATACTAATGCCTACTTATCTGGTTTTAGGCCTTTTTGAGATGATTTTACACATTGTTCTTTACTATTTTCTGGAGAAATTTTGAGGTATGAGGGTCAAAAACTCATACAACAATTTTGGTGGTTATTCTTATAGTTTTAACTTTATTTAATATTTGGATGGTAGCTGATGGAATAGAACTATTTGTAGCCTGTTGGCGTTCTTGAAACTATGAATTCAATTGCCTGTTATACAAGGGGCTCAAACTCAGAATCTATCAAGTTTTCTTTTCTAATGCAGAACAGAAACTGAAATTTGTGGGTCCATGCAAGTATCAATATCTCTTGAATACTTCCATTTATCATACTGAAAATACAGGTCATAGTTGGCCTTGGCAACCTTACACAAGCATTTAGCCATCTGCTCTGCTGAGCTCAAGACAGAGCATGAGCTGCCCGACTATTTTCCGGTAGACTTACAGTCAGTTAAAAAAGCACTACTAAACGAACACGATGTATAACCACACCTACCTTTCATTTTCTTTCTCGTTCTCACTCTTATGTTTTTTATGGCATGGTCGTTGTAGTGTGTAGTGGACTCTCTCAAGGCAATATTATCGTGCTAGTTCCGATTCGAAAAGGGGAAAACTCTACTAAAATGAAGCTGTTGAAAAATGTTTTCAAGAGTTAAATAAGCTGTAGAAAAGTCTATCATCCAAGAATTTGCCTATGTTTCGATACCATTTTTACTATAAAAATGAATAAAAATAAGTGGATTATGCATATTTAAAAAATGTTTATAAATAATTTAAATTATAAATAGATAGAAATGAGTTCTTCAAAATATAGATAAAAAGTAACTTGAATTTTTAAATCATTCATAAACGTGAGGCAAATTTAGGAGTAACTTGTGCTAATAAGCAAAATAAGCTAGTTCAAAAACAGAGACCGTAATGTGTTGCTTTTGGTGGAAATTGCTTGAGCTATTGGGTCCATTCAAGTTAGCAACTGAAAATGAAAAGCAGAAGTTGGCGCTTGGCAGCAGTAAAAGCTTCAGATAGAAAAAATATTTGTCGAAAATGTCAGAAGTGGGATTTGAACCCACGCCCTCTTACGAAGACCAGAACTTGAGTCTGGCGCCTTAGACCACTCGGCCATCCTGACTTTATGGTTAGCTATGTTGTAGTTTCTCTATTATTTCGTCTCAGACATAAATTTAGTACCATTAGACCTAACAAAAAGGTTTAAAATTGCCGCTACCGATTAGATTGATTTTTAGTCCGTTGCTTTATTTCAGCCCCCCTTTTTTGAAAATAAAATTGAATACAAGTTTCACGGATCAAGTCGCTTGTTAAAACTATTGTATCCAACATATTTCACCAATTTATGACGAGGAACATTGGACAAACCCCACTACCCTGCTTGATCGAAAGGGTGGGATTAGGCCATGCTGAAAGACAACCAACCACGTCAATTCTTAATCTGATTGCAACGAGCACTAAATAGGAAATATGAACACTAAACAAATTTAGTCTCTCTAAGAACTAACAATTGGAGTCCAACTTCCTTCCTTCGTAAAATGGTACTTACAGATATTGGAAAACTCAGGTGCCAAATGTACCAAAAGGGAAAGCATTACCATATTCAAGGACTTCATTTTAAAGTTATTTGATGGTAATGTAACGATTTGTTCCATGTTTAGCCCAGTAGTCCTTCAAATCTAGTGGAACCGACAAGTCATGCCCTTCTGCCGCCAGTCTAGTAAGCAATCTGCTAAAAACACCTGAACTCATTTTCCGGCCACCCATCCTAGCGTGCCGCTTATTCGGCATCTGCGGCAGTGGGTATACTGAGAGGGAGTTGGTGCAACAAGATGACTGCCAGCCACCATTACCCCACTTGTAACAGTGTCGAGCTACTCCAGTGCATGAACAAACAGGTACTGGCATGCTAGATTCATCAAATTGTATTAACTGGTTCATAATACCAAAATCCTGTGCGTCCCACTCAGCCTTCGATCCATCAGTAGTGACGTGTCTATTCAAGTCCTTGCTTACCCTCTTCGACTTACGTGGTGATTTTGTTGACTTCGATGGAGGCCCCTTGATTTCTTTCGTTGGTTTCACTTCGCATGAATTTGCAGCCTCGGATGGAATGGTAGATATCGGAAAGGCTTCAATCGCATCCCTCAAACTATGGGCAGATTGGACATTGCGCTTCAATCCACGTGCACCACCATTCAATAAAGCATCCTGAAATTGGAGGGCAGCAATGGCATTGTCACGTTCTCTTACGGCATTGTCTCGCTCAACAATTACTGCATCTCGCTGCTGAATTGCAGCATCTCGTTCATTTAAGGCTGTTTTCTTTTCAGCCAGGGCTCTATCACGCTCCTCAATGGCAGCATCCCTTTCATTACAGAGCATGGTAATCCTGGGATTGATATTTAAAGCATTTAGTTCTTTTGCCTGGAATGGGGATATCATGTTCCACTGCAACAGTAGTTTACAGGAAAGAACTTGTCAGAAATAAACTCAAAAGAAGATCATGGAGAAAGATTAAACTGGAGATTCGAAGATTCATATTAGTTTATTACCGGAGGTACTTTGTAATAATCCATCCTATGTCTTCTGTTCTCTCGATCCCCGCCGTCATCCATGTCATGCACAATAGCTAGCAGAAGGTAGAATTATATCTATGTTGCTGTTCAACCAATCTTATTTACCTACTTTTCAACCCAAGAACTCTCCTGCATTTAAGAAAGAAAAAGTGAAAATGTGGAAATTTGGGATTTACTTAGGGCGTGTTCGGTAGATATTAAAATTGGATTAAAATTGAAAAACTAGCCGTTATGGGTGACTTTTATTAGATGAGTGAGACCCAATAACGATCATATTTTCAATTTTAATTGACTTTTAATTTCTACCGAACACGCCCTTAGTATGTCAAATAGTAATTTCAATAGATTTGGAATTTGTATGTTAAATAACAATATGCAATGGAGCAATGAGAACTCAAATTGACATGAAAAGATATTCACAAAAAGCAACTTTTCTGAAGCAGAACTTTTTAAACAGCTGATAAACCACAGAAATGAAACTACGGTATTTCAATTAATAGATATTAAAAAATAGTAAAAATATTCGGCACTATGATGAGAAAGCTGCATAAGCTGTTTTCCAACAACGGGGATAACCAATGTATGCCAGTTACTTAGACAGTCTATGAGAGCAATCTAAATGTCCAATTGCTTTTATTATCTTCTTGCAGACGAATATAAGGGATTCATCCTATTAAAGCATTTAATACATCCCCATGTTAAGATGTCACCGAGATCGCATCCGAAAGAGAATAGAGGACCAAGAAATTCAGTGACGAGGAAGGATAATCAATTTAGCAAATGCATAAATTTGGTGCTTCAGGTTGTCTCGCAGGTCTCTCACATTATTTCTCGTCTAGGAGCAACCATCTTGGTTAGCATCCCACTCCCTCAACACCAGCATATCAAGAAATGCATATAAGTAAAAGAAAGCACACAATTTTTAACTTTACAAGATGCTGGAAGACAACCCACAAAAACACCTTAGTTGATTGTCAAAAACTAGACTCCTGAAGCAAATGGTGCACAAAAATATTAGTGCCATTACTAGCTTGATATTAGAGATGTTTATCCATGTCCTAAGATCTTTTTTTAAGCAAAATAACTTCCCTAGGAGGGAACAGGCAAAGTTGAGAAAGAAAGCAGCCTAAAGCTATCAAAGTCTAGAAAGTGAACGAAAAGAACTGATATTTTATGCCCACAATTTTGAATATCATCCCATGAGAAAAGAGGACCTGTATATGTAGCAGGCTACACCAGATTTAAACCCTCTTATATAACTAGGTAACTGGTTGCATTAGTTGTGATAGAGTTTTAAAACAGACTGAAAATAAGAAACAGAATAAATCAATACAATGGAGAACAATGTTGATATATGGAAGTGATCTTAGTGCTCTGCTCTAAGTTGTACAATAAAAAATTAGATTTTTCAAATTCAACGAGTATGTGTACACTTGAAAGTTTTACTCTAGATGTTCCCATCTTAGATGTAACCTCTTGAAATGAATAGACATAATCATAAACCAGAAGTAACTTCGTTAAAGTCTTTTTAGAATGCAAGTTTTCAATATCAATGAAGGTGATTTACAAACTAAAGTGGAAAACCATTTTTTATTTTGGCTGCCATAAAAAACAGAAATTAGTAGTGTTTATCCTGATCCGGTGGATATCAATAGATCAATAAAAATGCATTGCTGAGTTCCATCTATTGGTACTGAGAGTACCATTATTAATGATGTTCTTCTCTTCAAGCAACATAAAACATGGACGATGTGCATCTTTCTATTCTTCTTCCTATTTTTATTTATCTTTCAGTAGTACCTAAACTTTGGGTTTCAAGCAAATATCGCACCACCCCCAAACCCAGACAAAACGCACT
The DNA here is from genome assembly GCA_903798315.1 of Fraxinus greggii. NCBI lineage: Eukaryota > Viridiplantae > Streptophyta > Magnoliopsida > Lamiales > Oleaceae > Fraxinus > Fraxinus greggii. The sequence continues at coordinate 4,004 of CAIGRK010062497.1, read as the reverse complement.
CTCCCTGCTATAACACAAAAATAAAATAAAAAAATTCCAAGCAATCCTAATGATACTATAAACCTAGAGTCGCTTCATTCAAGGCACCCTTCGCAAATTATAACAATAGACGAACTAAAAAATAGAAAGTTGTACAACAAAGGTACAAATCAACTTGGAAATCAAACAAATTAAATTAATAAGAAGTGAACATGCACTGCTTAACATGTTCAAGGCGACGAGAGAGAACAGTGGTCGATTCGACGAGAGCGAATAAATTTCACACACAAACAAGTATGCACTCACATACACGCATGATGATTGAAGGGAATGGTGGAAGCAGATAGTGACTTAGAGTAGATGAGAATGAAGTTACTGAAGAACTGGCGGCGACTGAATTTTCCGATCGAAAAGCATCGCCGCTCGCCCCTAAAAAACCCCCCCTTCAACTCGGCGATAAATAAACTAATAATTCTTTTTGTTTTTCCAATTCACGCGTCAAGTGGGCCTTTTCGATAACTTTTAGAGCAAAGCGAGCCCTAATAGAAAGCCGGCTCAAAATTGAAACGGCTTTTTTTTTTTTAAATTACTGTATGTTAGTAATTTTAGAAAAATTTTAAGGAAAAATATCAGCAACGGTTTCTAATCTTTTCACTTTTTGCAGACTTTTCTCTAACCTTTATTTTGTATCAATGAAGGTCTCTAACCTTTCATAAATATGCATATGGAGTTCTTCTGGACGGAAATCGTCCAAAATACCGTCAGTTGACTTGAAAAATTAAAAAATGAGATATTTTGATCATTTTAAGGAGAGGTAATTTTGTCCATACAGTATTTTCCCTCATTAATTGTTCAAATCACTGTACATTTTTCTCCATTTTACTCGATATTTATTCTCTCTCTTTCTTCTAGTAATTGTCGAAGCTTTTCAGAAAGAAGATAGAGATGAATGTTTACATATATGGGTTCTTTGTATAAATGAAAACTTCATGGATGAACTTGAACCCATGAAGAAAGTTTAGTAGCTACCCACAATGTCAGAACGTAGGTGGATATAATTTCTTCGACTTGTGTGACCCGCCAATGTGTGCAAAATCCAAGGAGCTGATCCATAGATTTCTACGAGTTAGTAGGGAGATGGAAACTAAAATAAACACCATGCGTTCTAGAAGCCGTAGTGCGTGGAAAACTTGGCTAGTTAGATTTGTATGTGGGGTTTTTGTGAAATGGGTCTGTACCTAGATCCGAGTTAGGCTTGAGGTAAGATGTTGGGTTTATGTGTTATTATGTGGGTCTCTCTGTGTTACAAATTGTGTGGTCTGTGGTTTTCTAACGTATTTTTTAGTAATAAAACATGTTATTAATCAGCAGTGCTTCGATTTTTCCTTTCTCCTATTTTCCTCGTCTTTGGTGAAAATGAATTATTCGGAGTAAAAGGGAAATTTTGTTTGCAAAACGCTATGTAGATGATGCAGAGATGGTTCAAAACCCTATTCAAAATTATTAAAGACAGTTCCACGCATTTTCCATTCGTCGCAGGGGAAGTTCTAAACATTTTAAGCAAGTTTCAACACAAGTCCCAAACCTTTTAATGAGTTGCATTGGAGATCCCTAACCTTTTTTTGAAATTTTTAGACGAAGTTTGAACTAATTATGAACATTTTCACGCATGTTCACTTTGAAAACATAAAACAGGAAATCGAAAGTATAACAGTTAATTAAAACCCAAACAAAATCAAACTACATTTTCTCAATTTCAAATTTAATAGTAGGTTATAAAATCACAGAGGTTTTGTTCTAATCTAACGTTGTTACCTCTTCCTTTTTCTCTCTATATCGTCTCTCATCTATGAGATTTCAGATCTTCTTTTCAAAGAAAAAGCCCTAAGAAAATCACATAACATCTCCTCCATTTCAAATCCAATAATAGGTTGTAAAATCACTGACCTTTTTTTCTTCTCTATCGTTGCTGCCACGGGTCGCACTTCGCCTTCAAATCGGAGATCTAGACGGCGACGATGGAGTGGACATAGTACTAGAGGAAGAAGTTTTACTATGTGGATTTTCTCCCGTTTTCCTCTCTTTCAGCAAAATTTCCTTAATATTTGTTTCTTTCTTGTGTTCAAGTGCATTTTCATATGTCGGTTTTCTCGACTATCCCTCAGTTTCAACAAAAACTTCATAAAATATAAATATTTGGATATTAGAGGATAAGAAGTCTCTATTCTACAACTGGATTGCAATCACCCAAGTGGAATTTCAACTTTTTGGCTGTAGACTATCAGTGATACGAAATTTGTGATCCACAACTTACATTTTGTATTTCGTTTATATTTTTCTTCTTGTTGTCACCGTATTTTGTTTTCTTCACGTCAATGGCAACAAAATTCTTAAATAGTTGGTTAGTTATTTAATTTGCCTTTAGAACTTGAGCTCCACTTGTAAAAAAATCTAGAGATTCTATTTGCGCCGGTTTCGACTATTTGTTTGTAATCTTGGTGGCCAGTTGTGTAGCTTCGTGTTTCTCTGTGGCTAGATCCCCTTTGTGGAGAACGGTAAATCTTAATGAAAATGTTAAAGGCAAATTTTTTTTTGTACAATTGTTTTCTTGGGTCGTATTGTGTCTGCCGTGCTTTTTATCTTCAGTTTTCTTTATTTTTTCCCAGTATTTGGCTCCCTTAGCCGAATTTCTAATCGCCGGCTCTGCTCATTCCGTCACTTCCCTGTTCACAATAAAAAAATTTATTGTTGCCGTCGCAAGAGTTGGTTATCTGGGATAAAGGTCGGCTAATCTAATATATTTATTTTTGTTTTTGTTTTGTTGTTTTCAGCTTCCCTTTTACAAAGTAGAAATGTGAGAATTATGTTGATTCATTCAATTATGAATAATTTTATTATTTAACACCCTTCAGTCCAAGCAGTGAATCGACAAAATGATATTTATTGCATTCATAAAGTGGATATTGTGTTCACAGTTCATGTACGTGGTTGAGTTATGTTGCTAAATGAAAGTGCATAATATTTTTGAATTTAAGGCGGTGACTTTGCAAATGCGGGCCAACTAAAGCTATGCATGTCTAATCTAAGTTCATTAATGTGTGTGGTTGAGAAAGACGTAAAGATTAAAATATAGTGTGCAAGTAAACTATAGTGCTGAACAACACATTAATGTCTCCACATTGTATTGTACTAAGAGAATACATGAATTGCATTGTTTACTCCACAATTTTAAATATAATGTTCATAAAACATTGGGATAAAAATAAAATTGAAGCCAAATTAGAAATGATAAATGAAAATATAAAAGTAAGAACAGCAGAAATAAAACATACAGATCAAGACATAGAAGATTTTAATATATAGATTAAAGAATTATTAGATTTAAAAGTAATAAGACATTTTAACAGTCAACATAGATCAGCAACTTTTATGGTCAGAAATCATAGTGAAATTAAAAGAGGAAAAGCGAGAATGGTTATAAATTACAAAAGACTAAATGATAATACTGTAGAAGATGGGCATAAAATATCAGATAAAGACATGCTAATAAATAAAATACAAAAAAGTAAAGTAAATCTAGATTTTGCAAATAAAAATGGCAAAAGATTCTATTCTTGGGACAACTTTTATTACACCACTAGGACATTTTGAATAGTTAGTTATGTTTTTTGGATTAAAAAATGCACCTTCTTTTTTCAAAGAATGATGTATAATATATTTAATTCCTTTCCATTTATTTGTGTATATATAGATGATATCTTAGTGCATAGTAAAAATCAGAAAGAACATATGAAATATTTAGAAATAGTTTTAAATAAATTTATAGAAAATGATTTAATTATGAGTAAGAAGAAAGTGGAAATAAATAAACAAAAAATTGAGTTTTTAGGAATAATTTTAGGAGAAGGAAAAATTCAGTTGCAACCACATATAGTACAAACAATTTTATAGTTTCCAGACAAAATATAAGAAACCAAAAAATTACAAGCATTTTAAGGAAAATTAAATTATGCTAGACATTTTAT
>CAIGRK010062456.1:0-14457 GCA_903798315.1 Fraxinus greggii | reverse complement strand
AATACATAGGGTGGCGGGTATTAAATGATTTCTGACATAGCAGCTGAATTGACCGTTTGTAGCCTACCACACGCCCCATCAATCATTCGAGACTTGACTTTGAATAGATTTTTCAAAGATCTGCAGAAGTGTGGCGGAGCGGATTCCGAGGCGTAAATGATTGCGGAGTGCAGGCCTTTGCATTTGCCGCGAGTAGCAAATGAGCTCGGTTCTTCCTTGAGGTAAGCAGTAGTGTTTCAGTTCAGAGTTACGGAATTAGTTATTCTGCCACGTGGCGACATCAGATCAGTTTGGTCAACACGTGGCGGATGAGGTGGATGGAGGAGGTGGAGTGCCCCCCAAAAGGCCCCGTAAAAATAACAATTTTAAATAACATGAAAATACAATTCAGTAATAACATAAACATAAAACATAAGTAGAGAGGGTTAAGAAAGCAGGTCTTAAGAAGTCATGTCAAGAACGCTGTCCTAGAATATTGTTGCATCGCCTTCGTTTGGCTACTTTCGACACTACACGGCTTTAAAATAAAACTCATATGATACACAGTCAATTCTCCTTCTATGAGTACAACAATAGGGAGATAAAGAACGAGTATTTATCAAATTTTCAAAAGTATAGAAATATAGTATGGAAAATATATAGAGAACAATCTTCTGATTTGTGTTTTTGAAGTTGTATCTCAAATTGAATGCAAACTATAAATTCTCCCTTTTCATAGTGTGAAAAACCCCACAATAATGTGAATTATACCAATTAAAAATGTATGATACGCTGTCCTAGATTTATTTATTTTTTTATTAAAAGTTAATTTTAAAAATCAAAACTGAAAAATAATATTTGTTGTGCAAGTTTAAAACTTTTTAAAAATGTTACAACAGTTTCAAAAAATGTTGAAAATAGACACAACCCAGTCCCATTAAAAAAATCTTAATAAGATTAAAAAAATGTTTAAACGACTTTCTAGTTTTGATTATTTTTGGAAGAGATACTCAATGAGATGTATTGTAAAAAAGATTTCAGAGAGAAATATTAAACGATCACAGTCTGAGCACAAATTGTCTGTAATTCGATTTCCTCTCTTCTGTGGGGAAAAAAAATTACTTCTTAGTTTTGATCCCTTCATCTATGTCAAAATTCTATTTGAAAGGGCTTATGTATTACAGGATAAATCAAAAGGTCAACATGATTGAAACCGTTGACTTTGCCATACCTAAGATTTTGTACAAAGTGCAAAGCATTAAGATACATTACAATATATTTACTGAAATTACATGTTTAGTATGTTACGTTAAGAGCCTGTTTTGAAAAGATTTACTAATAATAGTTGCTCTAGTTAACCTTGTATAGTGACAATGCATCTTTAAATTCGGGTATCAATTTATGTATAATTATTTTTCTCATTCTAGACTTCGAAATTTTAATCGTAGAATCTAATTTGCAGTTTTCGTAATAGAGAGATATTACATTGTTAAAATATTGATTTACCATAATTTTTTCCTGAGTCATAGAGAGTAGTCTGTTCTCCACAACATGCAACCTAGATGATTTTTCTTTGAAAATAGTGCTGCAAATGTGCCGCACACTTCGTTTGGCGTGTTTTTATCCCTTATACATTTCAATAATTCTTCTTTAATTGTTGTATCGCAAACATAGCCTTACATACTTTAATCTTCCATTTCTTTATACCTTTGGCATCCTCTAGTTGTGTTTACGTCACTGCCACCTACTACGTCCGCAAGTTTTGCCCTTAAAAATATGAGTCCATGCATGTGTGTCTATGGTGTTGTTTTGATTGTTGAACTTCTTAATTCCACTTATCACTTGTAGGTCATCTGTCATGACTTGGTTACCTTCTCGTTACCAAACTAATTTTAGAACATCTCCAAAAGATTCTATATTTAAAAAATATAATTTGCAATTTAGAGAGCATCTATAATTTTAGAGAAAAAAATTTAAAGTACCCAAACAGACTCTTTATATTTAACACTTAATTTTATTACTCCAAAAAAATATTTTTTATTTTTCTTTTATTTTATTTTAATTAGCTTCCGTTCAAATTATTATATTATTTCTTTATTGAAAATTGAAATATTTTTATTGTATTTAATTATAAAGAGTCGATTTGACTCTTTAAATTTTGAGAGCCAAATTTACCATCTATTTTAAAATGTTAATTTAAAAAGTCTATTGGAACAAAATTTTAAGGTTTAGATTTTAATAAAAAGAGAATATCTTATGTTTAAAGAGTCTTTTGAAAATACTCTTAGTGCACGATCTTCGAAAGGTCAAAAATATCCCTCACTCGACCCTTTCTCTGATACCATATCATTGAATTTGACAGCAAAAAATGATATTTTATTTATGAATAAAATCACTTTATACCAAATGGATGTATTGATATATAGACACAGCTATCTCACTAATATATTATTTAATAAAATATACTCGCTTTACTTAAACTAATTGGAAAAACTCACCATTTTCTCTCAATTGACTCACTGTCCACTCATTCGTACATGCATTATCATGCATGAACTATAAATTGGTACAATGTCGACGACGACCCTTCTAAATTATTCATATTATAGCAGTGGAAGCAAATCAGTCTTTCAGGACATTCTAAGCCCTTGTTTGGGCTCCACTAAAATTAAATTTTGGGAAAAAAAATATTTTGAAATATATGAAAAATGTGAGGTTAAAAAAGAAGAATTTTTTTAGATTTACGTGTAATATTATTATATTGAAGAATATGTGGTTGAAAAAAAGAGATAAAAATATATTTTTAATAAAATGGAGTCCAAACAGGAACTAAAATAATCATATTATAGCAGTGGAAGCAAATTAGTCATTTATCCTAAAATACTCTAAAATGGTGGTGACCCAATAAATTCCAGTATCTTCGAAATTTTTCTTCCAATGTTAATGATGATTTCTTCAATTCTCCCCTTCAACATGACCTATCTTATTTAATTATTCTCTTCTTATTATTTCCATTCATGCTCAAACTCATTGAATTTTGAAGCGTTTATTACTTTTGTCAACATGTGTGTCATTTGTTCTTTGGTGTCAATGTGTTTGATGCCAATCTCACCTTTAAGAACCTTTTCTCCTATGAAGTGATTGTACACTTCGAGTACTTAGCACTTGCATGACACACTGATTTTTCTTTTATGTGAATGGCTAACTGATTATCATATAGTTGCACTGCATAGTTTACTAGATGATGTAGATTTTTCATTGACCGCACCAGTCATGTAGTCTCTTGAGCTGCCATTGTTGCTACTTTGTATTCTGCCTTTGCAATTGACAACGGAATTGCCTGTTGTCTTTTGCTGTACTATGACACCAGCTGACCTAAGATTGAACATGTATACAATTATTGATCTTTGTATATCTCAATATCCAGCATAGTTTGATTTACACTAGCCAACAGCCTTACAGTCTTTATTTTTCTTGTAAAAGAGTGCATACTCAATAGTTTATTTTAGGGAAAATTGCAGCGAAGGTCCCAAACCTTTCATTTTGTTGCAGTATATACCTTAACCTTCTATTTTTCTGCTGCATTCTCAAACATTTTACTTTAATGGCAGCCGGAGTCCATTGGATGGATTCCATCCAGAATCCCATTAGTCAACACTGAAATTGGAATTTTGACTCAAATTGAAAGATTATATTTTACTATAGAAATATAAATTGATCATTTTGCCCTCCATTTATTCTGTCTATTTGAGTTAAAATTTCAAATTCAGTGTTGACTAACGAGATTCTGGATGAAATCCGTCCAGTGAACTCCAACTGCCATTAAAGTAAAAGGTTTGAGACTGCGACCACAAAAATAAAAGGTTAAGGTATATTCTACAACAAAATGAAATGTTTGAGGCATCCGTTGCAATTTTCCCTTTATTTTATGTATCTAAAGATTCTACTTGTCCAAAAAGCACCACTAATATTGATTCTTCCTCAAAACCTGTATTCATACATCATCTTTAGTGTGCTCAGTGTTAAAGTGTGACACAAATTTCTATTAGATTAGCAAATTGATAAAAGGAATAAGAGTCTTCTTGGTTTGAAAGTCCGATTGAAAAATGGATAAAAGTTTATCAAGGATTGAAAGTTTGGTTCGTAAAAGATCTTTGGATAATTGAAGACTTGGTTTTGAAGTTTTGCTGGAGAAAAGGTAGCTGCAATTTTGTTAGTGGCCGCGAGCTTGGCACTCGAGCATCTGGTGACAAACAGAACATAGAGCGGCACTGGCTGGTGCTAGCGCGCGCTTGAATGACATTGTTATTGGGACAGGAATTCTTTTTCGATTTCGACTCATTTCTTGAGTTGTATTTTATTCAAAACACTTGTAGTAAGTTCCTATATACACTCCATGTTAAGGCTCTTCAGAGACTCAACATAACAATTAGATCATTGTTGTATACATTAAAAACGTGAAAAAAATTGTTTAAATTTAGATTGAGAGAATTAAATCTTGTAAAATTATTTTAGTTTCTTGGTATATGAAATTTTCCTCTTCTTCCACATAAATCACGTATTGTTGTGTGATCCAATATTCTTCATATTGCTCTTTTTCTCGTTCTTTAATTATTTGACCCGAATTCTCAACAAATTAGTATCAGAGCCAACGTTTTTTCAGTAGGAGGTCCAATTTGATTATTAGAGCGACGTTTGAACAAGGTCGATTGTTTCAGGGATGACAATTCCGCTTTTGGATCACAACGGTAGATTTTCTGTGTGGCAGATCAAGATGAGAGTAGTTTGGCTCAATTGGACTTGGATGATGCTTTGTTAGGGTTGATAGAATGCCCACAACAATGACTACGAAGGAGAAGCAATAAGGATCGAAAATCCTTATCACAGATATATCTTCATGTTTCTAATCAAATTGTTCAGGATGTGAGAAAAGAGAAAAGTGATGTTGGATTGTGGTTGAAATTGGAGCAGCTTCTTATGATAAAGAGTTTGACCAATAAGTTACACTTGAAGCAGCACTTGTATTCTCATCGCTTGACAAAAGGTAGATCTTTGAAAAATCTTCTATAGGTGTTCAAGAAAATCATCGTCGATTTGGAGATGAAGACGATTTAAGGTTGATATTATTATATTTGTTGCCCTTCATATGTGACTTTTAGAGATATTATTATCTATAGCTGAGATACTCTCACATTGATGAAATATATGATGCGCTTTATTCTAAGGAGAAGATGAAGTATCTGGTCATCAGATCTAAGACCTAGGTAGAGAGTCTTGTTATTCGTGATAGTAAGATAGGTGATCATGGAAGGGACATAGTCAAGGATAGCAACAGTAAGAGGCAAATGAAGATTAATTACTATAGGTGGCGGAACAAGAATATGTTAGCTACTATATATCATAAAAGACAACTAGAAACTTTTTGTGGTTTTGTAGAAGAAAACTGCAGTGATGGAGATCTTTTGGTGATTACTGAGGATGACTCTGAACCTAACGATGATTAGATTATTGATACAACTTGCACTTTTCATATGTGTTCTAATCGAGATTTGTATTTTTCATATGAAACAGTTATAAAGGGGTTAGGTGGTGATGGAAAATAATGAGCCTTGTAAGATAGCTGGTATTGGTAAGGTAAAAATCAAGATATTTGATGGGACGATCAGGATATTTAGTTTAGTGAGACATGTTCTAGGTTTAAACAGAAATATTATCTCCTCAATTACCATTGATTTAAAAGGGTACAGGTATACTGGTAGATGTAGAATTCTCAAAGTTAGCAAGGGTGCTAGGGTTGTGTTAAAACGGCGCAAAAAGTCTCGGTTATATGGTTTGGATGGTTCGATGTTCATTGTGGAAGCAGTTGCGGCTTACGGTTTGATAAGCGATAACTCAAGTATAGTTGGTTGTGATCAGGTCACTCATGGTGATTTGAGCAATGATGTTGGGGAATCTTCTAGTAGCTCAGGTGAAACTAGTTGTGATGTAGTTAATCATGTTGCTTGTGGTGATTTGAATAGGTTTGAAAACTCCAATAGTGTTGGAAGTGCTTGTGGTGATTCGAGCATTTTGGTAACTCGGCTAGAGCTAGAAGTGAATGGGGCTAATTTAAATAGGTTTGGCGTGCAAGATAGTTTTGCTGGTAAGTAAGGTTTGAATTTTGTTTACAGTTACTAAGTATACCCGATAAGGGGTATAGGATGGCCCGAAGGGGTGTGATGGAAGAGATAGAGAATAACTGAAGAGTGGAAAATAATTCTTTGTGTTGGAACTTGTGTCAAGGTGGATATTATTAAAGTATGACCCAAATTCCGATTGGGATTAGGATTGAGTTGGTAAATCGATAAAAGGAACAAGAGTTTTCTTGGTTTGGAAGTTCAATTGAAAAAAGGATCAATGTTATCAAGGATTGAAGTTTGATTGGTAAAAAGACTTTGGATAATTGAAAACTTCGTTTTGGAGTTTTGATGTAGAAAAGGTACCGCAAATTCGCTAGTTGGCTACTAGATTTGGCGCTCGAGCATCAGGGATGAAAAAAGGAACAGAGAACTGCATTTCGCTTGAGCAGCGGAGCTGTCATTCACCTGGCGCTTGAGCGGTAGTTTTATCCAGCGGGAATCACTTTTCAATTCTAACTCGTTTCTTGAGTTATATTTTATCCAAAACACTTGTATTGAGTTCCTATATATACTCCACGTGGTGTAGGCTCTTTAAAGACTCAACATAATAATTAAATTATTGTTGTATACATTAGAAACTTGGGAATTGTTTAGATTCAGATTAAAAGCTTCAAATATTGTAAAACAATTATAGTTGCTTGGTATATGAAGTCCTCTTCTTCCACATAAATTTTGTATTGTTGTGTGATTCAATATTCTTCACATTGCTCTTGTTCTCGATCTTTAATTGTTTGGCCTGGATTTTCAACGCTCAATTGTTGCAAGCAATGCTATAACTCGACTTTCTTTACTATTGTATTTTTCTCGCTCATTAAAGGTTACCGTATTTCCTTTTGCTGGCTTTTCCTAAGTTGAAATTCCTTAAATAAATTTACTCACTTGCAACATACAAAATACGAGTAGTTGGTTTGACGATATCCCTTGGATGATTGGCCTCTATTGTCGTGACTTTGTTGGACTCTCCTTGTCGGAGAACCTTCTTCGTGATTTCTTTTAATTTTTATTTTGTGAGGAGTTTGGCCTCTTATTTAGTATATCTTTTTCTTCCATTAATATGACATATAAATTTTTTTTTTTTGGTCAATGCTTTTTGGTTGGCCGAGAGATTTTTAAAATTTACCAGTGACCTTTGCTCTAAACAACCTTGCATTGCCACAATAAAGTCTTTAAATTCGGATCAAAATCTATGTACAATTATCTTTATTCTAAACTTTGAAAGTTTATTGGTAAGAGATTTTGCGACAAAGAAGATAAAATCAACTCTCCTTCGATTGTGTCTTTAACATACATATATAGCTTTATAGGCATATTCTAGTGGTGTCACATCACTATCGCCAACTATGTCTCATAAGTCTTGTCCTTGAACATATGACTTTGTGCACATTTTCCATGTGTAATTTTGATGATTGAACTTCTTTATTCCTCCACCAGTTGTATGTCGCCCAACATAGCTTGGTGCCTCCTCGTTACCAAACAAGCTTTACAATCTCAATGTATGCATGAGCTCTAGAAGCTCAAAAAATTTGTCTCTCAACCACCTTATTCTAATACCAAATTATTGAGTTTGATAGGAGACAATAGTATTTTATTATGCTAATAAACCATTTTAACCAATGTGACTGTTGACACACCACTACCTCATTAATATATTATTTAATACAGAAACTCACTTTACTTAAAACTAATTGCACGCTTTACTCTCTCAAATTGACTAGCACTTCCCCGTTATTCTTACTAGCATTATCATTCATGAGCTCATATATATAGTATTATATACTAGTACAAGCAGGGGGGACCCAGCACCTGGTTAGCCCCAGCGGCCGCCCGTGCTGGGTACGTCGGAACCTTCAGCCATCTCGCTGTCCGCTGGGAGAAGAAAGATGAAGAAGATTAGAAGACAGTGTAAATTTTCTTAATGCTTCATTTGTTTAATTGTTTGGGCCTTATTTAAAAAAAAAGGCCCAATTAATGAGCCCAATTTTGCAATCCATGGTTGAAATATGAAAGTCCATTACCATTAGGTCCATTAGCCACAACAATTACAAAACCAAATCAAATTCATTTTGGTCCGGCAGAGGGAGACGGACGACTGTGCATCTATGACGAGGACGAAACTGCGGTGTGAGGGGGCCCCTGCCTGGCTATGAGTCTTTGACACCGCCGAGACAAGTGGACGGAATCAATGTCACGAAGGACGGTGGTCGGTGGACGGTGGTGCAATAACCAATAGCTGGAGGCTATTAGTACAAGTCGATGAAGACCTCTACATTAATCATAACAAATTAGTCATTTATCCTAGAAGACTTTAGAATGGAGGTGACCCAGTAGATTCCGGCATCTTCCAATTTTTCTTCTAATTTTGGTGATGATCCTTCATATATTTACGTATTTAATTAATGTGGATTTATATCTTAATATGCCTCCAAAGAAGGTGGCTCATACATATCAATCTTAGACAACGTACATGTAGCTAATCAGATTCTTTTTTAGTGAAGTTAATAGTTGTATGTTACATAACATAATAATTTTACCCGTGAAAGTAATTCAAGAACAAAGTTGCTTAACAAAAGCACGAAAGATCGAAAGTGGTAGTAATTAGCTGGTACCAAAAAATTCCCTTGCACCTCATCTAAATCCTTGGAAATATTCGTGGGCTATACATAAGCATGTTTTTGCAAGTTTGTACTCCATATTATCAAAATAATAGGGAACGTACAAGGTGTAAGAAGGAAACTAGCTAATAGCTTGAAGTACAGCATGCATGCAGTATCCAAAAGAAGTCTAGGTTTAACAACTGAACAAATCATCACAAAAACTGAGATACATGAACTAAAATACGTTTGTTACATGCATCAAGATAGTTTCCTAGAAGTTCAATTCTAGCAAAAATTCCACAATTTTGCTAGAAGGGATTAATTATATGTAGGATATTCATTCAAAAGCCAATGAGGCGCCTATTGGACCTCAGCTTGTGAGGAACATTAATTTCCCAGTGTACTTATGACGGAATGTTGCCGGCCTCCAAAAATCCCCCCCTATAGCATGACTACCTTCAAGCAAGCAGCTGACAAATGAAAAGGGGAAAAAATATTGCACGAGTACCTAAGACTGTTGGCACCAAAAAATCATTAAAAACTTGCAGCAGATAAAAATAATACATGATAATGTTATGGGAGGCATAGTGATATTTCAAGCACGATTTCCAGAATGTAGAGAAATATCCAAACAGCAACCATTCGTCTTGAGTCTCCAGACTCAGCTTTTCATCAGCTCACAAATAGAATTGCTCATAAATGCATGAAGTTTCTAGAAAGCATGGAAAAATAGTTCAGCAACCGTCACTCATTATGGCTCGCGTAGGATGTCAACAGCCATAAAGTGATTTACCTTGAAGTTGAGATAAAAATAACTTTAGCATCTAACTTTTCCAAATGAACAACAAGAAACCTGAAGTAGGTTATTTGAGAAAAATTCTGGAGGAGCCGACAGTAACTAGATGTCAGCTATTGTGGCAAATCAAAGAAATGGAAAACCTATACAGAAACTATTGAAAATCATATTAATAACTACAAACTTTTTTAGAAGTCACATTCAAAATCTTCAAGAAAATTCGGTTCCTCAAGGCTGTCACAACATTCCACTCAATAACATATGGACAGTGTTAAATGGAGTTGAAGAGATAGACATCAAGACTGTAACCTAAGATCTAAATCAACATTAAAAAAGTATATCAGAAGAAAACTGCCTCGGATTTGTATTTAACAAAGAGTGCAAAGACACGAGTTCAGAAGATGATAATGACCAAATTCAAATAATAAAGTTTCATGATAATAATTAATTGTATTATAGAAGTAAGAGTCTGTAATCATTCTTATCAACCATATCACCTAAACAGAAAAGCATATTTAGATATAAACTAAATCAAAATTGTGATGCGGAGCATCACTGTACATGGGGATGGGCCTATTGCGTAAGAGGGTTGGCCCCCAAACATATAGTGCCTAGGGTGGATTCTCATGTACGATCCTAATTGATACAGGGCTTGATTGCTCATCTCCTATCAGCTATGGCTTTTGGGAATAGTAGTTGCATCACACTACATCAAAAAAGTTTTTGGATTGTTGGGCATCCACATTCTTATATGTTCATTCTGCATTTCTTGAACAGCTTTTGCCATACCAAACATCGAGTAATAAGAAAAAGAAATAAAAGGTCGTAAGTACATATATATTAGTCTCCATTGATTCCGTCACCCGAAATTCTTCAACCCTCCCACCACTTCAATCCAAAAAAAGCAAGTTTTTTAAATGCAGAAGACTAAACAATTCTGATACACATGGTAAGGGGTGGCACCCATACACATTCTGAATCCACCATTGCTCTATATGTGTTTTAACTTTTATCTAGTTGCAGCTACTCACTTTTTCCTCTTTCTTACTTAACATTACTCAAATTTTCTCTTTCATACTTAACATTCATTTTTGTCGTACATTCCAACAAAGAGAAGACAATTGCTAAATTAATCAAGTACATTTTTTTTTTGGTTAACTATTCATGTAATTCCAATGCAAATAAAAAATTACAGGTCAAGTCTCCTTTGATTTACTCCCAGCCTTCAGTCTTCGTGCATCGTAACAAACACAATATCTCACTAACTCCAACTCTTTACTAATCAACTTTTGTTGTCACCGAGCCTTAGATTTATGCATGTCTCAAGTAAATTTTAGAGAAAGTACCGTGGGATTCATATCAATAGTAAAATATGTTGACGTTGACGTGGACAACATACGCCGGCTCTCTCGTGTCCATACAAGCTAATTCCAACACTTTTGAATAGATTAGTAGTCAACCTTGTTTTGAGTTTAGACAGGGAGAACCTTTACGACGCAAAACAAAAGTGTTCAGGTGCCGACAACATATATGAATAGGATTGCATGATGAAGAACAGTCAAAAATACACAATCAAAAATCTACCAATAAAAGATTCAACTCAAGAGGAGATGATTTATAACTTTAAATAGATATATTTGCATTATTCCTCAAATGATACAAGGATGGGGTATTTATAGCGCTACATGTGAATTGGTATCCATTGGATGAGGAGGCACGTGCTTCATCTCTTGAATCGAAGCACCCTATCCTAGGCATCAATTTGACCCCACTAGCTTGTGCTCCCTTCAAACTATGACGACAAGACTGACATGTTACTCATTATATGAGTCACATCAATCATTTGAATAGAATTTTATCAATAGGGGATCTTCTAAGGAGGTGGGTCATCATATTCCATGGTAGATCCTCGAATTTAGCTTCATTTCATACCACCACCACTTCGGCTAGAGGGCTTCGGTACTTCGGAGAAACCTCTCGTGTGGGGTACCACTCCATGTGGTAAGCCATGTAGGCTTTATGTGTAGCCTCAGATTTGGCTTGATGTAACAATAGTCTCCTAAGTCCATGTATGATCATCCATGTTATGCTTAGACTTATTTTTGTGCAATGTTTCTTTGTTGAGGCAAACGTTTTTCTGTCATTGTTAGATTTTTGATGCAACACAATAGTTCTCAAGTCCAAGTATAAACATTAATATCATAGTTAGAATTTGAAATAACTTGAACCTCATAAATTCTCCTATTTTTATGAACTACTGAAGCTCCTCGTTGACATTGAAAGTAGTTGAAATTTGATTTATGAGCTGAAGCAGTAAAGTGTTAAACCGCTGAAGATCCTTGTTTAAATTGAAAATAAAGTGTGCTTAATAACCCTTGCACGGGTTGGGAAACAGGCGTTACCTGGTAGGTCGGGAGGGGGTTTGTAGGCCATGAGTGAAGGGCCCATTGATTAAGAGGCAAGATGGGGACTACAAAAAATCCCATCTGCTATGACCCCCGAGAAGTTGGCTGATTTTAGGGAGAAATATAGGATCCCAGATTCCATAGAACTTCTAACTCCCGAAACCCATGAAAGTGCCTGTTATTCGAGGCCGGGATACGTGGCCATTAGTAAAAACCTGTTCAAGGCGGGTATGCATCTGCCTCTGCTCTCGTTTTTTAGAGCACTGTTGAGGGCCCACATATCGTCTTCTACCTAGCTTTTGCCAAATGGATGGAGCGAGTTGGTAGAGGGAATACTTCATACGGAAGGAGACCTCGTTAGGGAGCACATGCTCCTTTTGTAATGGGTCTATCTCCCTCCATCAAATGGTGGAAGGAGTTCCGATTTTGGTGAGGGGTAGATGGCATATCATTGAGGGTGATAAGGTCTCAACTGCTATTGTACCAACCTAGTATTCTTAAACTTGTAAGTTAGTTTCTTTTTCTTTTTTTTTTCAAGCAAAATGATTGTAATTGAAGCTATTCCCTTTGCAATTTCAGGACACTTCTTCGAACTGTCCCAAGCTAAGTAGGACGCCATCGAGAATATATACCAACATCCTTAGAGATCACATGTCTTCGACCGCTTCATCGATCGTAACAAATTTTTCTTGGACTTTGGATTGATGGCTTCTAGAGGTAAATGTCGAATCTTTGTGGTTTCTCCTTTTCATATGAACAAAAGTAACAAAGTATTGTTGTTTTTGCATAAGTCTTTGGAAAAAAGAAGTATCCCATCCCTGATATGGCTTCCATATTGAGGGCCACTTCTACTGGGAACTCCAGGGTTCTGAAGCCCTCATCTGGTGCTGCTAAATATGTTAAGGAGAAGCTTGAGTGCCTCAGCAAGGATCATGCTAGAAGAGTGGCGAGGAAGGGCCCCAGGAGAAGGGGAAGGACAATGGTAAGGGAAAGATAAGGGATCAGCCTTAGAAGAATAGGAAAATTTCCCACTCCACCAGCTCTATTGCTAGGAAGTTTAGCACTTCAGGTGCCTCAGTGGTTCAGTTACCTCCACCTCCACCATTTCCAAAGCTGAAGTGATCTTCTTTTTTTGTTGCAAAAGCTCAAAAAGACAGGGAGGCCAATAAAGAGGCTGCAAAGGAGGTAGAGCGGACCTTTGAGACGATGGGAAAAACATTGGCGGTGAGAACTCTTTGGAAATCAGGGAGGTTTTTCGCAGGGCAAGATGAGGAGATTTTCCCAACGATTTTGGACCTGCTGCCACTAGAAGTCTAACCAGTAACTGCCAAATTTTATAAATTCTAGACTGAAAGGTGGTAGAACTATGTTTCCACCTGTGATACGGTGGATCTGACAACGACCCTAGTAAGCTAAGTGCTAAGGATTTTGGGGTTTCCTTTGAGTGTCAGTGGTCCTGAAGGACATTCAAATGCACAATTGAGAGTCTGTTGAAAAATTGGCCCAGGCAGAGGAAGAGGCCAAAATGGTTAGTGCTGAAACTGAGAAGCCAATGACTCAACGTGCTAAAGAAGCAGTTAAGTTGGATTATGTCTTAGCTAAAATCAAAGCTCTGAAGTAAGAGGTCCACGAGTCTCAGTGTGAGGTGACTTCCTTAACCAAAAATGTGGAGATTTTAAACAATCATCAGAAGCTTACGACCAAAGCTCTAGAGAAAGCCAGCTTAGAAAATGCTCGCCTAGAGAACACAGCTGAGTTCTTGGAGTCCCAATTGTCATACTATGTAAACAAGGCACAGCCGGCCAAGGCTAATGATCAGAAGGCGAGTGAGAAGTGGTGAAAGACTAAATTGCCAACTTCCACTTGACGGAAGAGTATCAGCGCTTCGATGCATACTAGAAGAAGTTCGCCTATGTTGAGGTGGTAGATAGGGTAGGGAGATTTATCCAAAACTTGATGCTGCTAAATTGAGGGTGGAGTTCTTGGAGAAAGTGCCGTAGACTCTAGTTGATGATACAATGGAGGCGGATGGTATAGAAGTCGACCAAGAGGGAGCACTCGAGGAAGACGCTTTGAACCAAGAAGCTCCTGCTACTGGGGCTCCTACTACTGAGATATCGGATTCCTAGTCACATCCGACATAGTAGAGGACCTTTTTTATGTAATGGTTGAGGCTCCCAATTGCATATAATGGCTGAGCGCCCCAATTGTACATCATGCAATTATTAATGAAATTTACTTTAGCACATACTTTGTATCGTTTAATTTTTGTTAAGGTTTAATCGCACAAAACGTCCATACGTTTGGCATGTAGTGTGCAAAATATCTCTACCTTTCAATTTTTTTGCATTTTCACCCCTATTTCAATGTTTCGTTGCGGGAAACGTCATTTTCACCTATTTTTAACGTAAAATGATCAATATACCCTCCTATATAAATAAAATAAAAAAGAAAAATAAAGAATAAATTACAATCTTATTCCTAAACTTTTTAAAAATGCAAAT
>CAIGRK010062401.1:0-10802 GCA_903798315.1 Fraxinus greggii | reverse complement strand
AACATTAGCATATGAGATTGCACCCAACAGAAATTTCCTTTGGTAAATCAAAGTGTTAGGTGAAAGCAAGATCTGTGAGTGGTGTAGAAATCTCTGGAGGTAGAATTAGAGCTGAGTAACAATTTCAACGCTCGAGCAAATTATTGTCAATGCATGGCTTTAATTTCCCAAGTCTTAGATGTTAGTATGTTGCAAAATGAAAGACACAAAAATATAAAGTAAATAAACAATGCCGAAGACCGCAAAAGGATGCAATCGTTCTCTCTTGAAAAAGGCAAAGGGACAAACCGTGCGCATGTAATGTCTCATACCAAGAATGTAGCTACAATATATAAGGACAAAAGATAAGTCAAGTAAATGCGTTGAGCCCATTAATACCTCTAATTCCCTATTAGCAAGATTCTTGGCTCGTCTCTGATTCTTGGGCTTGCAGTTTTGGACCGATAATAATTAATGTATTCATCCTGGACTTCTAACAAAACCTATGAATATTTTTTGACCTGATTAATCATCGTCGCCTCGGTTTGTATTTGGTATCAAAATACACATTGCTAAACATCAGCATATGAGATTTTACCTAACAGAAATTTCATTTGGTAAAGCAAAATGCTAGGTGAAAGCACAATCTATGAGTTGTGTAGAAATCTCCGGAGGTAGAGTCAAAGCTGAGTAACAATTCGAACGCACAAGCTAGAACATTTGGGATGAGCAAATTATTGTTAATGCATGGCTTTAATTTCCCAAGTGTTAGATAATAGTATGTTGCATCATGAAGGATGCAAAAATGTGAAGTAAATAAATTATTGGTGATGTTTGAAGGTTAATTTCATAGGTCTCAGGTGATGATTGAAATAAGAAGTGTGGCAAAAGAGAAATCAATAGCAGCCGTTTTCTTTGTGAAGCAAACCGTCGTGATTTTTTATCCCTTCCTCTCTGTGAGTGAGTAGCCACCTTCTCTTTCTCTTTGTGAGATATTATCCTTTGTCGGGTTATACATATACTTGGGCACACTTAGTACATGTTTTGTGGGTTGAGCTTTGGATTTTAGAGGATCTCGTTGGTGTTGATATTGGTTTTAAAACTGAGCCCCTTTTTGTACGTCAATTGAAAGCTATTGGTAAGTACTTAATCAAAAAATGGTTTCAGAGCTTGGTGTGTACAAAAATTGTTTAAAATCAACACAATCAAACCTGCAAATCCATTTTTTGATGAAACTAGACACCTGACGGACGAACGAACACCATATTTCGACTCCAGACTACGACGAGCAGCTGCTTGCCAAGCGCGTGGAGTAGAAGAGGTAGCGACGCATGAAGCCCACGAGCAGAGACTGAGGCAGTGCATGGCGGCGATTTTGACGAAGTTCCTTAAAGGCATTTTGTTCTGGCTGTATTTGGGACCTGCTAGTGGTGTTACTTTTGTGTTTCATGCAGTTTGATAAAATTTAGATAATTTTGCCCTTGAGTGTTTGGTTGTCATGTGCCCTTTTTGGTTGCTGCAGTTGGTGAAATTTTTACGGCAAATAGTGGTGACCTGAAAGCTATAAATTTTTCTTATCCATCCTTTATTTATAGAACGATAGATTGGTTCACTCGATAAATTAGCTGATCTCTTTTACCTTCCTATAGTAGCAGACTATCATGTTGTTGGGAGGGGGGGGTGCTATTGTGTTTGATGTTATCGTGTAGGATAACACTTGCTTGTTGCTAGAACTTAGGAATTATTTTTCCCATTTTACGTGTTTGATAATTATTTATTTTTATTGCTGAAAATTGTTCATTGATTCCATGATATAATTTCTGAGTGAGTTATTTTGTGAGACTCACATTTAGTAAGAAATTTTGTTATTGTTGGTATAACTCTATTGTTGCAATATGTGGACAACTTTGTGTGGTCTATATGCGATAATTGTATATTTGTGCATTTTATTTTGTATCCTAAAAATGATAACTCATAATTTTGATTTGCAAATTTTCAATGACTAGAGAGATTTCTCTATTTGGAAAAAAAATATGAGAGGGATTCTAGTGAAATAAAATGTTTTAAAAGCTATAGATGACAATTTTCCCGTTGATTTAACAAAAGAACAGAAGGAAGAATTTGATGAACTTCCTTACACTTCAATTACATTACACTTTTCAGATGTTCTTTTGAGAAAAGTTGATAAACTTAAAATCACAAAAGAACTTTGAAAAAAGTTAGAGGACTTGTATTTGCATAAATCTTCCCCTAACAAACGTTACTTATTTTATAGGTTTTTCAATTTCAAAATGGATTCTTCAAGGAATCTAGATGACAATTTAGATGTGTTTAACTAGCTTGTGCAATATATTGTAAATTGTGATAAATCGGTGTCTAAAATATGTAAGGCCTTAATATGTTTAATTCCATGCTAACATTTATAAAGAGGTTAGAGTTGGACAGTGTCCAGTTCCGTTCCAAACCGAATTAGAATTTTCGTATATTTAGTAAGTGGAACCGTCGGGTCCAAATTTAATTATAGAACAGTTCGGATTCAGTAAAGTTCGGTTCGGTTTGGTTCTAATTCCGTATAATAATTAATTTTTTTTATATTTACAATAATGCTACATTAATTCAATTACGACATATTCAATCTTAACTCTTACAAGCTAACATAATCCAATCTTGTGATATCTTTTGTGCTTTTCTTTGTTGAATTCTTCATAGATTTGACTGTTAAAATCATAGTAAAAGGAAGATATCGAGTTTATAATAAGAGGATGACAAAAATGACACTACGGTAAAATAAGAGATTTAGATAAAACTTAGGTCAATTTGATTAAGTTGGGTTTGGCTGAAAATTGGAAATAGTAAAATCGTTGTGCTAACTTTTAATTAGTTGGCAAATTTATTTAGAAAAAAATAAAATAATTTGACTTATTAAAGATAAAATGGCACATTTGAGGAATTCAATTTATACTTTCTTTCCCTGTTTGATACGAAAGTGGAAATAAAGTTCAAATTCCAAGGTACAACCACTTTAAACTTTTTTTTTTTTTACCAATTTCATGGAAAATACATTCATATGAGGTACTTAGATTTTTATTTTTCAACTTACAAGGAATTGAAAAGTCTTTCCACCTTTACCAATCAAACGGACCATATGAGTACGAACATGAAAATGAAAGCTGAAAAACAATTCATGCAAAATGAGGGTAGATCACAATTCATGCAAAATAGTCATGAAAGATACAAAGCAGTGGTGACTCAAGTAGTTATTAGAGTGAAAAGAAGGGTAAAGTTTGGTCCAGATCTAAATATAGGACCAAAGTTAAAAAATTCTATAACTGTGGTAACATGGGACATTTTATAAAAAGTTGTAATAAAAAGAAGAACAAACAAAAGGATAATGCGAGAGATGAAGTTAATGTTTTATCTTCTTTTAATTTTGATGATGGTGAAGTCTATAGTAAGAAACCGTTCTCATTTTGGTAACATGGGCAAAAGTCTTCTCATAATCCATGCCATATTTTTAACGATTACCGAGAGTCACTAATCTAGGCTTATAGCAATCTAACGATCCATTAGAACGGAACTAAACAATATAGACCCATTTACAACTAATAAGTTTGATGCCATGAGGACAAGGAACAATATTCCATTTGTGATTCTCTTGAAGAGTTTAAAGTTTCTCTTGCATAACTTTTTCACAACAAGGTTGGCTTGAGAATAAGAAGTAGAAACTTTAAAGATAAGATTATAGAGAAACCATATTAGGAGGCCGAGTAATGAGAGAGAAACGCCTAAGAGGCCGTTGTTAGTGATATACCACACCTGATATAAAACGCTCAATAGATCGAGGGACATCCTCAAAGCTAATGAATGGAACCATATCAGAAGAAGAACACTACATGCAGTTGGAAGTAATATTGATTCTAAAATAAAAGTACATTTATGGGTGTCAATTTGGCTTGGCAGTTCGGTGGCCTGTGGCTGGGCCGGGGAAAGTTCGAGCTGGTCGAGCCTAGATTTTTTGGCCGAGAAAAAGCTCGGCTCGTCTCGGGCCAAAAAAGGCCCGAACCAGTTTTAATCGAGCCAAGTCCGAGTCTCAAGGTTTAGCTCGCGAGCCGGGTCGACTCATTAACATCCCTAAGTACATTTCAAGATATAAAAAACGATTAGGAAAATCATTATAACAAATAGAACCCTAATGAGCAATGCTATAACCTATGAAAGCACACCGTACGGATTGAGTAACAAGCTCATGATGTTCATGAAGTGACGGGTGAACAAAGCAAATACATGCAAAAGTATGTAACATATCACATGCATGATGTGTACCAAACAAACGGAAATAAGGCGAATCAAAGTCCAAATGTTTTGCCCAAAGTCGATTAATCGGGTGTATATTTGTGGATAGGGCTTTGACCAAAAATCTAGACGGAACTTAAGATTCTAAGAGCAAAACTCGAAAAACATCGAACAAGTTATAATTATTTCTTTTGGCTATGGACAAGAGCGTTAAGAGAATACCATTTTGTCGCAAGAAAGTCTAACAATCATTAGACATATTTTTTTGTCATTGTCGAACCTCATAATCTAAATACTAGATGAGAATTGTGTCTCAATGTAAGTTACAAAAAGTTTAAAAGTGGTGTCAACCTTACTTTTGGAATGAATAAAATATATCCAAATGTAACGATTGAAATCATTAATAAATGTCATAAAATATTTATAATAAGCATGTGAAGTGAAGGCTACCATGCCCCAAATGTTACTATGAATAATTTTAAAACAGTTATCAACACGGCTTTCATGAGCGGGAAAAGGAAGAGTCTTGCTTTTTCAAAGTATTCAAGTATTCAGAAATCAAATTCGAGAATTGCGAAATTTTTATTATCCAAAAAACCACAATTCGGCAAATTAGACAAAATTAAAGTATTTGGATGACATAATCTTTTATGCTAAATTTCATGCTTAAGTTTCATGATAATGCAAGCCAAAGACATAATAGTAGAAATTGTAAACTATAATGGGAACAAGCTTTCAACTTTAGGTTCCTTCACGATCATTTCCCCCGACATTCGATCTTGCACAAAACAACCAGCATGATAGAAACACACATCATAGTTATTATCAACTAATGAACCAACCAAAATCAAGTTAGTAGATAAGCCCGAAGATAAAAAAAAATTATTATCAAAAGAAGACTCAATATTGCCAACAGTAGTAATCGGCACGATAGAAACACTACATATCACATGATCTTGCACAAAACAACCAGCACGATAGAAACACTACATATCACATGATTCGACGTCCTTGAATCAACACTTGGGAGAAGAAATAATTTGACCCTTACCTTATATGACCGAGGCAGAGAAGGCAGAAACAATCACCTGATGAACTATTTTTGGGGTATGAATTGGCTGTCTGGTGCTTGTTTGTAGAAGTGTGGGAATAGGACCCTGATCATGAGCTTTTCAATTGTGAGATCGTGTGGACACAACTTGATGATATGGCCTAGTTGCTTACAGTAATTTCATACTTTTTGAGGATAATTAAGAGTAAAACGATCGTATCCTTTGCAACATTAACATTGAAATTTACCCTTTCTCCGCCCTTAGACAGCATATGTAACGGTCACCATATCAAATTAGGATATATCAGCTCCCATGGTAGCATGGGGAGCCATCCGTTGCTCCTCACTCAAAAGTTCACGGAAGCACACATCCGAAGAAGAAACTGGATCATGATTTAATAAGCCTACCCGAGCAACTTCAAATTCGGTTCATAATTTCATAAGAAACTCATCCAACTTATTAACCTCTTGAGCATCTTTTAGTTATGATAAGGCCACCGCAAGGACATTAGCATGAATTATGCCAGAGTACTCACTCGACAAGTTCTGAAAACCAGAATAATATTACTCAATAGTAAGATTACCTTGTGTGAAGTTAGCAATCTCCAACTCCAACTGTAATCTCCATGCTTTATTGTCTTGATAATAAATGTGCTTTAAGTAACATTCTTTTGAAGTAGTGAAAGAGCGTAAATTATTTATCATGCGTGCCTCCGTAGACCACAAAATCCAAGGAAAAATATGAGTATTCTTCATTTCCCTTACATTGAGATCGTTAATATCTTCAAGTGCTATAGATGACCCATCAATATGACCCCAAAAGCTTGTTTGCTTTTAAAAACATCTTGAATTGAAATTTCCATATGAAATAATTATTTCCCGTAAACTTGATACAAAAAACTTCAATCAACATAGTTCCTTATTGCAAAGAAATTATCTACACAAACAAACCATACTGCCAAAGACTCAAAAGCCCGACAACCTGCTAAAAAAACCACACGCCCTAGACACGACGAAGGGTCGATAGAGGCAAAAGGTTTCAAATCCAATCACCCACTAAGAGCTTCGTCACCACCAGCAGAAGCCACATTCTTCAAAGAAGATCACCCAAGTTGCTCGCCGGTAATGAAATCAGAACTCCAACCAGAAACCAATAATGCTAGCCGATTGACCCAACAACACCGAAGGCTCGCACCACCCTTGGAGCACTGAAGAGTCACACATTGATGAAGATTCTGTCAATCGTCAACCACACGAGGAAATCCATACCATGGGAGTCTAAGTTTTGCTAAGATCGAGAATTCAATATGAAGCTCACGAGGTAGTCTCTGATACGATGACAAACTTTTGGCTAAATAATGTTCTTGCGAGGGATGCCTTGCATTATATAAGAAGAGTACAATTTATACATAATTATGGTAATATAAACTGCAATACTTGTCAAGCCATAATTTTCGTCGATCTCATTGACACTTTTGTATCTATATATCAATAACTGGTTGTGCCATTGGACGATTCCAATTAGAAAAAAATGGAGAAAAGGAATGAAAATAAAGCCAGTGAACATTTGAACACCTCGTCGAGCTTGATATCATAGTATTTATTGACAAACTTTCAGAAGACTGTTTACTTGTTTATCTTTTTTTTCTGTTCTTATCTACTATTTTTTACCAGTTATAGTCCACTCTCATGNTAACTGGTTGTGCCATTGGACGATTCCAATTAGAAAAAAATGGAGAAAAGGAATGAAAATAAAGCCAGTGAACATTTGAACACCTCGTCGAGCTTGATATCATAGTATTTATTGACAAACTTTCAGAAGACTGTTTACTTGTTTATCTTTTTTTTCTGTTCTTATCTACTATTTTTTACCAGTTATAGTCCACTCTCATGCCTATTGGCTATTATCACTCTTATATTCAAACTGTTAATGCAGAAAAAAGTTGTTTTTGATCAGTAACTGTATTGATCAAAGACAACCTTCAACTTTGATGAGATTGAACTGAAGCGTTTACTCTATTCATACTTTATATTCACAGAATTCAATCTGTTTCTTTATGCATTGTATGGTTGAAGTTCAAATTAGACTAAAGCCTCGTCCCCTCCATTATCTCGTTGCGGGTTCTGTTCACTTTTTCACATGGTGTTTTAATACTATTTTACTAAATTATATTTCTTGTTCTCCTAGTTAACCTGTGACGGTTATTTAGTAGGTATTGATTGTTAATATGAACCAGAGCTCCTATTATCTAGCATAGACTTCATAACACCATAAGAGTCACAAAAATGTAGCTGGTTGTTAACATCTGCACATGTTTTCAAGAAAAATGATGCAAAAATAATTACTGAAAATGTGTGGACCCTTTGTCATCCTTTGTCATCTATGTCATTTGTATCTGTGATTGGCTTAAGAATAAAGGGAAAAAACAAGGAAAAAGAAAGAGATTTTCCAATTTGAACTTAAACTTACATGTCTTGAAGCATTAGAGTGGCAAGTATTGTCTTTGATTCATAAATTAACCAACTTGAAAGATCCTTAAATCATTTGCTAATGAGAATTGAGAATAGTCGAGTGTTTGAGGGACAACTATTCTATCTCGATGGAATCGTAGCTTTAATCTTTTGCATTCTAGCCACAACTACCCTCATATTGATTCTTTCCATTGGAGAATCACTCAAACAGTCTATCGCCAAAGACAAAATGGAAGAGACACATTGCTTCTTTCTGGAGAAATTCTCGTCTTCTCTTCCAAGCAAATTGGTGTCCACAACTTCAATTATTCTATGCTCATCTAATGAGTGACTAACCCAACTTTTGAAGCTCATTTGTTTGTCAAACGTCTCATCTGCCGGCTTCTTCCTTCTATACATCTCCAGCAGCATCACTCCATAACTGTAGACATCGCCACTAGTGGATACTATTCCTTCAGCTCCGTATTCTAAATCCACATTAAACATTCTTAAGATTAGTTGATAAACTCAAAAAGGTGACAGCGAATTAAAGATGTCACAAATTTATACAGACAAATATAAATCTCTAACTTTTAAAATTCTAAACAAGGAACATTACCCGGTGACATATATCCAATTGTTGCTAAGGTCTTTGTTTCAGAAATTAGCTCCCCTTCACCAAAGAGTTTGGCTATACCAAAATCACCAACGTGGGCAACCATATCTTCATCAAGAAGGATATTGCTATGCTTTAAATCACAGTGAACAATGGTGAAATTATGACTGTGATGCAGATATTCTAAAGCTAATGCAACATCAATGGCTATATTTAATCTTTTTAGAAAGTCCAAGAAATAGTTGTGGGAATATAACCATTTCTCAAGGTTCCCATTGGGCATGTACTCCAGTATTAGGGCTTTGAACTCTATATTGCTGCAACATCCAATGATTCTCACTAAATTCCTATGGCGAATGGTGCTTAGTACCTGACTTTCTGTACCGAAGCTCTTAGTTGCTCTTGCTTCTTCTGACTCCAAATTGAAAACTTTTACTGCAATATTTAGTCCATCAGAAAGTGTCCCTCCATATACTGTACCAAAACTTCCACTTCCAAGTATGTTGCTTTCGCTAAAGCCATTTGTTGCATCTCGAAGTTCTCGATAAGAAATCCTTCTCCATTCAAGCTGTAATGAAATTTCAATCTCGGGTGCATGTTTATTCAATTTCTGTCTTCTTACCACCAAAAGTGTTATGATCACTGCAAGGATCACTGATATGATAGGGGCGAGAATATATTTCATTAATGAAACCACATTCTTTGGCCTTGATCTTTTGAGAGTCTTTCTACAATGTGGAAATTGTATTCGTTCTTCACTGCAGAGAGCATAGTTCCTCATAAATGATTGACTTGTGAAGTTTGCAAAATTACCCCCAGTGGGAATCTCTCCCTCTAATCCGTTGTGAGCAACGTCAAAATATTGTAGATACTTGAGTGTTTCTAATGACTTTGGAATCAATCCTGAAAAATTATTATATGACAGATCTAAGGATTCCAAGGTTATTATGTTTCCCAGAGACTCAGGGATTTGTCCTGCAAATTTATTATGTGCAGAATTTAGCAAAACCAGAGATTGGATTTTGCCAATGGAGCTGGGGATCTCACCTGAGAAGTGATTCCAGGATAAGTCTACCTCTCTGATGACCTTCAAATTTTCAATCTCAGAAGGTAGAAGGCCACTTAAACTATTATGAGACAAATTTAGTTGTAGGAGATCCTTAAGGTTCCAGAAGTTTAATGGTACAGTGGATTTCAATTTGTTGGAGTCTAAGTAGACTCCTCTCAGGTACTTAAATTCACCCAAGCATGGAGGAATTGATCCAGAGAGCATATTGTCACTCAGGAACAAGTGCCCCAAATTGCTTAACTGGCAAAGCTCAGCAGGGATATATCCATCTAGTTTGTTGTGTTGAAGATATATGCGTGTAAGACTTTTTAATTTTCCAACTGTTCTGGGGATGAATCCTGTCAACAGATTGTTATCTAAATATAAATCTTCCAAGCTTCTCAAGTTTCCAATCTCGGCAGGGATAACACCACTAATGTTGCATTCAAATGCTCTCAATATCCGAAGAGAAGCTGATAAATTCCCAATGGAAGTTGGGAGGACACCACTTAGCTTATTTGCAGCTACTTCAAGAATCTCTAAATCCTGGCAGTTCGTTAACGAAGAGAACAATCTCAAAGATTCTCCAGTCAGTTTTTTCCTCCGATCACAAGGCGTTGCAAGAGTCTTAAGTTACCAAAGTCGGGTATAGTGCCAATAAAAGAGTTGCCAATCATGTCTACGATAGTAAGCTTAGAAGAATTGGTGATAGAGCTGGGAATTATTCCACTGAGTCTGTTGTTAGCCAGATGAAGTAATTCAAGTTTTGGAAGTGAAAGTCCCATGGTTGAAGGAAGATGGCCCGAAAAGTAATTGCAAGAAAGTCCCATCATCCATAACGTAGATATGTTGAATATGGAAAAGGGTATGGGGCCTATCAAGTAGCGACATTAATTTCCACAACATTAAGATTGCCAAGCTCAGCAGGCAATTCACCTGCCACAATATATGCTAGTTCATCAACCTTCATCATCATTTAGTCAATTTTCACTAATTGAGTGTGTTTTGAAACAACTAAATGGTAAAAAGGTCAATAAAACGAGTGAAAATAATCATTTGTTGATTGTAAATGCACAGAAAAATAATCTTCAACAAATATATATATATATATATATATATTTTGTTTTTTTTGTAAAGACAGTAAGAGAGGTAAGAAGACAAGGAATCTTGTGATTTCGCATCTATTAAAATAAAGAAGAAGAAGAAGAAGACGA
This sequence comes from Fraxinus greggii, assembly GCA_903798315.1. Lineage (NCBI taxonomy): Eukaryota > Viridiplantae > Streptophyta > Magnoliopsida > Lamiales > Oleaceae > Fraxinus > Fraxinus greggii. Next base: position 150 of record CAIGRK010062401.1, on the reverse strand, counting down.
CGACGACGACGATGATGATGATTATCTTTATCAGCATTGTTGCATATTTCTAGAATTCTCTAAACTAACTTGGGAAACAAGAATAGTTTAGGGATTAAAGAATAATCTAGAATTCACTAAAGATTCTTGGGAAGCAAGCAAAATCAAAAT
>CAIGRK010062355.1:0-10973 GCA_903798315.1 Fraxinus greggii | reverse complement strand
AATTGTGATAGAAGAAAGAAAAGAGAAGGATGAAGAATGACTCAAGACTTGAAAGAAGTGAGAGATGAGGAAAGAATTTTAAGGGACTAATCAAGAATGAAAAATAATGGAATAAATTTGGAACGATCCTCATTTTTTGACTCAAAGTTGTAATTTAAACTGCTGGAAATTTCTCGGTAATAAAAAAAATTTCATACAATAAGGATGAGCTTAATTTTTTTACCTCGGGAATTCAGCTACAAATCCAGCAAAAGAAACGAAAATTGATTTAGACTTACAAATAGTCCAAAAACAACTTTGACTCTTTTTAGTAATTTTCTAGATCAAAGCTCAAGAAATAAGATGGACTCGAAGAACAATGGAAAAATGAGAAAATAAGACTCAAAACAAGAAACAAAAGACATAACCTTGATTATTTTGGAGCCTTGCTAAGATACCAGCTGATGAGAACCATGTAATAATGAATACTACGCAACCCATAATGAGATTGAAGATCCCAAGAAAGCCCAAAAGATAATCCTAGTTTTGAGTTTGAACGAAGAATTAAATAAATCAAACAACCAATCAAAAAGGGTGTTTGAAATACCCCTTGATTACACAATACATTGATCATCACTCAGTGTTGAATGCCACGAGAATCCTCTTGATAAATTAAGATTGTTCTAAGAAGAACGAAGTTGAAAAGTACAATAGCCTCTAGAATATATCTCAATAATAATTTGTCAAAAGGTCCTTACATTGAATAATGACCAAGTATTTATAGTTAAAGCCTAAAACCTNTGATAAGTTCAGATTGTTCTAAGAAGAACGAAGTTGAAAAGCACAATAGCCTCTCGAATATATCTCAACAATAATTTGTCCAAAGGTCCTTACCTTGAATACTGACCAAGTATTTATAGTTAAAGCCTAAAACCTAATTAAAACTGAAAATAATTGTTTAACAATTACGAAATATCATAGAAGATAGGATTCTAGTGGATTAAGGAAATTCGAGGAAAATGGAAAAATTCCACTCAAAATTGTACCATGCAGTTGCATGGATGACCGTATGGTATTATTCCATGCGGTTGCATGGAAGAGTCCAGCTTTCCTCTTCTGCTTGCGGTCTTATGTCATGCGGTCGCATGGCTAGACAATCGGACCTCCTTCGATAATCAACGGATCTCACCGTAGGGTTGGCTTTGTCGGGCTCCACTATGACTTTTTAGTATTTTTATTTCAGTCTTCAAACTCCATTTTCTTTCTTTTGGTCCTTGTTCCCTTATTTCTTCAAACTTATGACATATCCATAGAATTGCCACCTAAATCAAAATATGAATGTAATGAGTACATTTTGGCATTGATTAATTACCTAACCACATAAAATAAAGAGGGAAAAATATGCATTTTACATTCATATCACTTGGTTTTGAAGTCCTGTTGAAAAAATGATTAAAGTTCATCAAGGATTGGATGTTTGATTGGTAAAAGGATTTTGAATAATTGAAGACTTGGTTTTGAAGCTTTGGTGGAGAAAAGGTTGCTACAATTTCACCAGTTGGCTATTAGCTATGACTCTTGAACATCAAGGTGAAAAACCGAACAGAGTGTTGGCGGCCAACAGGGCCAGCGTTTTGCTTGAGCAGTAAAGCTACCATCCGCTTAGCGCTTGAGCAATCTTTTTCGATTCTGACTCATTTCTTGAGTTTTATTTCATCTAAAATACTTGTAATGAGTTTCTATATATAATCCATGTGGTGTAGGTTGTTCATAGGCTCAACATAACCATTAAATGATTGTTGTAAACATTAAAAAACTTGAGATCATTTTTTAGATTTAGATTTAGAGTATCAAAACTTGTAAACACAATTTTAATTTCTTGGTAAATGAAATTCTCATTTTCATCCATATAAATCTTGTATTATTGTGTGATCTATTATTTTTCATACTGCTCTTATTTTCTTGTTCTTTTATTATTTGGTTCGGTTCACAACACACTGGTATCTGAGCTAAGATATTTTGGCGATTTCTTGGGAGATCCAAATTGGTTATTAATGCGAGATTTTAATAATGTCAATTGTTTCAAGGTGAGTCAAATGACTATGTTATTAAAAAAAAATTGAAGGGTAATAATTCTCCCCTTAGACAAACTTGAGTTGAAAAGAGTGATAAAAAAATTTGAAATTAATCACATTCTCTTGAAGGCAAGAGCGTTCGTATACCCAATTGATTAGCTGTTTTTGATGTATGCTTATACTTAATTGTTATTCGTTCATTATTGCATGCATCTTTTTTTTTTTTGCTTCTTAGATAGTTTGATTTTTTTTAAAAAAAATTGAAAAATAGAAAAAGGAGATTTTTTTCACAATAGCATGGTATATGATTACTTAAATGTGTGTGTTGTGATCAAGTATGAGTTAATTGATAGCATATTATCTATTGTTTTTTTAGGTTTGTGTGGATTATTTAGTATAGGTTTCTTCATGTACCATCTGCACTGCACAAATTATGATATTGTAAGTGAGTCTTGACTGCGTGTATAAGATTTGGGATGGTTGTCATCTGCTGGTAAAGTAACCTTGAACATGGATTGACCTTATTTTGGCAGACATAAACTCTAATATATTCGCTTAAAAATATTTTATCTTATACTCCTTTTGAACAGTTAAGCTTGAGGGGTTTCTTATAACCTGATGCCCTATGGTCAACTGACTTAGAGTCGTCGACCAAAAACTCATTACATGGGTCATCTTAGTTGCTTAATAGAGAAGAATCTGTACATAAGATCTGAAAAGTTGAAAAGAAAAATGATGAGCTTAAGAAAATAGAAATTGTGCAAAAATATATATATGCTCGAAGTAAGGAGGAGAAAGAATAATATATATGAAAATTGAGTTTCATTTATAGGACACATTATGCATTCTTCATTTGACTTTCATTATTAGAGTAATAAACTTATTTAACAGTGATTGAAGGAGTCTTATTCGTAAGAAATTAGTGGCACTTAACACACATGAGTCATTTATACAATTTACTCCATTTAGACTTGAACTGAGTATTTAGGAAAGTTTACTGATCATTGATTATGCCTGTGCATGCTATCAACTGCATCTTTGAATTATTATATATTGTTGATAAAGTTCCCTCCGTCATTTGTGAAAAAAGGGGAGATAAAACGAGATGAGATGGGCATTTTTTAGTCTAATTTAACTAGTATTTTAGGGAGAGTTTGTAGTAAGAGGGAAATGATCACTCAACATTTTGAATGCTTAGCTTTCTGGGTTTTGATATTTTGTGATATTAATGTTTTAGTTGGTGTTTTGATTAATATTAATATTACTTCTCAAACTAGCTAGGGTATTTATGATAGTTTGTTTCAATTGTTATATTTCTTGTATCTTGTGCTTTTACACTTAGTATTTGAGTTGTTTATTTCAGAAAATAGGTTTAACAATAAATGCATGAGACAAACATTCAGTTTCAGTTTAAGTTTAGATATATTAGTTTTTTTATTTTTCATTTTCTTGACTTGTATTGTATAGCTTTGTCGCAGAATGCCAAAGGGAAAGATTGTTAGGACTTGTATTGTATTGACAATTCTTTAGACAAAAGAATTATTATAAAAGAAAAGGATTGCTATAGGAGTTATAAAAATCAAGGAGTCTTTTGGAGGGTTGTATAATTGAATTAGGAGTCTTTGGGTTTGAGTCTGGAACAAATACAAAGAGTCACCGGATTTGCGCTAGCCTATCGCCTAGTTGATGTTTGAGTGGAAAAATAGAATTATTGTCGCCCTACTCTCGTTCGAGCAACATACATGTCATTATCCCGGCACTCGAGTAATGGTGTTTTTTGAGTAACCTTAGTTCACATTTTTCAAAAGTTCTAGCTATCATATACCCAAATACCTCAATATAAATAATCAATGCCCATTGCATTTTTTTGTGGTGGTTGATCATTATATTACATCTTCATAACATCATTTTAAGATCCAAGAACATATCCAAACTTTGAGATTAAACATTTGATTCTTGAGATCAATCAACCACAAGTTGGGGAAAAACATCAAATCAAATAATCCAAAACATCCACTTCCTAGATATAATCAGGAAGGTACTTTCTCAATAGTTTTCAGAGATTGCTAAAGATTGAGGGAGGTTGGACTAGAAGCATAAGAAGAGCACAAGAACAAGATGTTCTTGTTTATCCACAAGAGATAGACAATTTTAGAAGATCGAAAGTAGATGTGAGAGAAGTACGTTCCATCGGGTCTTGGATATTGTAGGAATTTGATCAACGAGTCTAGTAGATTTTCTAGACTAGATCATACTGTAAGTTCTTATTGTCTACAGTGGAAGTTAGTAGTTCGGTCCTGAAATTTTTATCTATTTAATGGTTTTTTCATCATCAATTCTTTGTGTTGTTTACATTATTGATTTCATATAAGCCGACAATTCAACATAGGGTAGTTAATTCACGTGAGCTGAATCGAGAGTAATTAATTATTGTAACTTGTCGCACTAATAACAAATGATAATTTTTAATTCCATATTATTTATCTATTCACCCCCTCTAAGTGACTTTATTGATTTTGAATAAATGTGATTTTGTCCCAAAATTCAAAGTGGGGGAGATTGTTAAATCCAAATTATAATTGGCAATTTCTATAGTTAAAATCAAGCTTAATTGAATTTTATCAGGAGTTTATTAAGTTGTAACTAAAGTCAAAATAGGAGCTATTGAATCTTAAATATAGGAAAGGAGTTGGAATTGATAGAAGGAGTTCAAGAAGTCCAAGATAATCACATATGATCATTGAAATGCAATTAGAAATCGAAAAAGTGTCACAGAACCACACAGGTTATGCTCAAATTCTCAATCGCAACTTGTAACACATTTTTCACATTGAAAAGTTTGGAATTTGGACAAGGCTAGAAAAAATTGTATCCCTTTGAGTTATCTTTTAAACGCATTTTGAATCACCTCAATCGGTGATCAGGAGAGAAAGTTACGATAAAAATACCGACGACTACTCAACTGTCACTAGCCTAGAGCTTGAGTGACACTATTATCTGAAGAACAGTAATATTAGATTTTTGTGATGATTTTGAGTTCCTTTTCATCATAAGCACTACCCATTATAAATATACACACTATGGGACGTCCAAAAGTGTGTTGAATAAGATTTATTATATAGAGATCAATTCTTTGATTATTCAAAACATTAATTAATTCTAAAATTAAACCATGACATATTATTTGATCCATAAATTCTTCCAAAACATATTTTGTTGATCAAGCCATATTGTTTCATATAAATGACAAAATCAAAACACACTAGATCTTTTGATCAAACACCAAACAACTTAATCCAACAGACATAAATCAATATCAAGGATCAAGAGCTACTGTAGAAGCACAAATTCAAGACGACTAAGATGAGGTACTAGGAATCAAGATTTGGCATCAGGAGCAAGCAATCCAGTAGAGCTAAGGTATAGACCATGAGTCAGTATTTGTTTTGAAGGAGCACACCTCAAGTAGGATCAAGAAAGACTGCAAGGAATGACGTTAGAAGTTCAATGGGGCATTCAGGTTTAGACTATAGTGTAAGTTTGTTTAGATTTATAGTGGATTACTGACTCGCAAAGTACCCTGAATTTTTACCCAATTAAGGTTTCTACGTGATCAATTTGGTTTTCTTTATTGCTTTCATATTACAAATTGTGGTAATTTAACATAGGATAAATTGACATGATTGATTAACCATCTAAAAGCAATTAAAAAGTGATTTGTTTCTTTTAATTGTGTGATTTCACACGTTGGACCTAAATATTTAGCTAATTTAAAACTTTTAGATGGGATGGTCAAAACAGTTGGTTTAGTGAGACATGTTCCGGGTTTAAACATAAATTTTGTCTCATTGAGTACTCTTAATTCAATAGGGTATAGGTATACCGATGGTGGTGGAGTTCTTAAAGTTAGCAAGGGAGCCATGATTGTGTTAAAGTGATGGAAAAGTCCCAATATAATGTTTGGAAGGTTGAACAATAGCTGTGGAAGCACCCATAGCTTATGGTTTGATGAGCGGTAACTTAGATAGAATTGGTTGTGATCAGGGTTACTCGTGGTGATTCAAGCAATGATATTAGGGAATTCTCCAGTAGCTCGGGTAGAGTAAGTTGTGATCTTATTGATCATTTTGCTTATGGTTATTCGAGATCATTTAAAAACTCGGTTGTAGTGGTAGTGAGTCGGATGGTTCAAGCAGGTTTGGCGGGCAAGGTAGTTCTATTGGTAAACGTGGCTTAAATTTTGTTCACAATTGTTGAGTAAGCTCGTAAAGGGTATGATGAAAGAGTTGGAGAATGACTTAACAAGTGAAAACTTAATTCCTTGCATTGGATTTGTGTCAAGGTAGAGATTGTTAGAATGTAACATAAATTCCTATTGGGATTAGGATTGGTTGGTAAATTGATAAAAGGAACACAAATCTTCTTATTTTGGAAGTCCGTTGAAAAAGGGATCAAAGTTTTTCAAGGATTGAAAGTTTGATTGGTAAAACGATTTTGGATAATTGAGGACTTGGTATTGATATTTTAGTGGAGCTTCCGCCCCCAATGCTCGAGCGGAAGAGTTATCCAAGCAGGAATCATCTTTCGATTTTGACTTGTTTCTCGAATTGTATTCATCCAAAATATTTGTATTGAGTTCTTATAAATATTCCATGTGGTGTAGGCACTTCATAGCCTCAACATAACAAATAGATCATTGTTGTATACATTATAAACTCAAGAAAATTGTTAATATTTAGATTGAGAGTATCAAATCTTGTAAATACAATTTTAGTTTCTTGTTATAAGAAATTCCCCTCTCTTCTTTCATATAAATCTTGTGTTCTTGTGCAATCCATTATTTTTCACATTGCTTTTATTTTTATTTTTATTTTTGTTCTTTTATTAATTGTCCAAGTTGTCAACACTTTATCATATTATAAGCATAGAAAACAAAATATATAAAATGGATTATTTTAAATCGCACTTAACCATGCCACTATAGCCCCAATCACGCAAATGAGGCACATATAGCCAAATTACATAAGGACGAATATTTAGACTCATTTAATTATTAATCACAAGGTAAAAAATTTATACATTAGGTAAAATGTGTAAAATAATACGACGTTCAACCCAACTAATACACAAAACGGGTTAAATAAGTATTTTATGCGAAATTTAAAGTTAGCAATTAATAAGACCAACAAATCACAATTATTAATTATAACTAGATGAATTCGAAATATTATCCTAAGTTGAATTACTGCAGTTGAATATTACAAAAGGTAAATAACACCACAAAATTGATTACTGAGAAAACCTACCAAGAGATAAATACTATAGGATAAAGCTAGTAAATTCCATTATAGACAAAGACTTACAGTACATTCCAGACTAGATAACTCCTAGACTCGCTGACCTATTGAACCTACTCTCAGTAATCTCCAAGGCCTTTCTAGACTGCGTGTTCCTCACCCCAGCTCCCAACCTTCTGAAATTGTCTATCTCCTACGTATCACCAAGAACCCCTCGCTGTTGTTCTCTTCCTAGACTCTTGGTCTCCTCCTGAATTCTCAGCACTCTAGTAGATATTATGAAAGTGGGTGTTTTGATAATGTGGATTGATGTTTTCTACGAGTGTGGTTGATTGATCTTAAAGAATGGATTCGTTATAGAATCTCCAAAGCTTGTTCTCTAGGTAGAATAATATGATCAATCACAATTTTACAAAGTTGGACTTGTTTATTTATAGTAGAGATGCATTGAGTTCGCATAGGATATATAGAACTCTTGAAAATTGCGAACTAATATTTTTTGGATACCATCATAGCTCGAGTGCTAAGTGAACGACAAGTATACCGCTCGAGTGATAGGCGGGCGACCTTGATTCTGTTTTGGATGCTTGATCGTCGGCTTGATGATGGACTAGCGTAATTTTGGTGACTTTTTCTACTTGTTTCATTTTCAAATCCAAGGACTCTTAATTCATCTATACAATATCCCATAAAACTCAATTTTTATAACTCTTTTATTAACATTAATTTTGCCAATTAAATCTCACAGACTTTCCTTTGGTATTCTATAACAAAATCAAGTATTACAAATCAAAGTAATACATAAACTACTACCCAAAACCCAACTGACTCAATGGATTTTATTTTCCTCTTCAAACTTGTTTTCTGAAATAAAAAATTCAAATGTCAAGTGTAAAGGAGCGTGAAACAATTAAGCAAATATAGTAATTAGGACATAGTGTCATCATGCTAGCTGATTGAAATGTAATATCAATGTTAATCATAATACGAACTGGAATATTAATATCTCAAAATATCATAACTAAAAAAAGCTAAGCATTCAAAATGATATGGAATGATGTGGAATCTTCCCCTTAATACAGACTTACTTCCCCATAATTATTACTCCCTTCCACCTTTTTGTCACATATGACGAAGGGAAAAAGAACAATAAATCTCTCTCCCTTTCTTTTGTTTAAATATCTTCTTGAGATACCAACAAAAATATAATGATAACTCAAAAATGTGACTAATAGCATGTACAAGTACAATCAATGAAAAATTAACTTACCCATATACTCAGTTCAAGTCTGAATGGAGTAGATTGTAAAAGTGACCCATGTTTATAAAGTGTCAATAATTCATTTTGAGCAAGACTCCAACCTTAAATTGTGAAGGACATGCTAAAACATCACTCCATAAAAATTATTTTCCTCTATTAATAAAATTCAAATCAAACATAACTAGGGCCTACAAAATAATGAAGCTAGTCATATATAATTTTTTTCTTTTCTTCCATTGAATTTAAGCATGTGTAATTTTTATGTTCACATCTTATGTGTAGACTTTTCTCTATTAAGCGACTAAGATGACCCCTATAATGAGTTTAGGCTAGTTAACCCAAGTCAGTTGACCATAAGCACCAGGTTACGAGAAACCCCTCAAGCTTAATTGCTCGAGTCGAATAGGTTTCGAAAAAAAATAAGATATTGAGCTTTAATTACCGGGACAAACTTAAGCTTAAGTCTAATAAATATGAGCAATTCATGTTCAAAGTCACCTTACTAACATGTGACTGTCATTCCAAATCTCACACACGCAGTTGGGTCCCACTAACAATATCATAGTGTGTGCAGTGTAGATGACACATGAAGACACCTATATTAAGTACTCCATAATAACCTAAACCATCAATGAAAACTATGTTAAAATTCATGGATTAAACCTATGCTTGATCACAACAAATAAATTCTAGTATATTACATATTATGTTGCAAAATTTTTTTTTCGCATTTTTATTTTTCAATTTTTTGTTTTTATTTTAAAAGATGAATGCACTATGCATACTACAAAAAAAATGTCAATTATGATTATGCATAAATCAATGTTACACAATGATAAAGTATGGGCATGCACCAAAAATACATAGTTAGTTGGGTATGCAAATGCTCATACCTTTAAGAGCACCAGGATCTATTTTAAAATTTTTCAGATCACTTTTTTTCAGCCAAGCTCGCCTAGTGACATGAATATTTTCAGTCATCAGTGTCATTAACATGGTCAATTTACTTACCTGATTAATAAGGAAGTCAGTCTGATCAAAATAATTCTGATTCTTATTTCTATTTAAGTTTGTGTTTCTATTTCTGTTCAGAAAATGACATTACCTAGGCCTTATGTGTCCTAACTCATGGCAATGAAAGCATGTAGGATAAACCTAGGATCAGGTATGTGATCGTTGATATCTATTCCTAGGTTGGCGTGTCCTACACTGTCTAGTAGGCATCTGTCATACATATCTCTTATTCTTAGGTTCAGGGTTAGCCACATGTTTAAGTTGCTCAGTACCAGGGACAAATGTGGTCTTGGACGTACTAGCAACATGATTATTTTTATTATATCCCGGGCCTTCTTTATTACCAGCAGGATTATCCATTCCTGGAATGTAATCTAGTTTTATAGAACCACTAGAAAATGTAAAAAGTTGAGACTTGGAATTCTCTAGGTCGCTCAGAAGATTTTTAAGCTGAAATTTTAAGGTTTCCTTTTCAACTATTAGCTCATTAGCTGTCCTAGAGGTCTTCTCAAGCTTAGTAGTTAATTTCCTAGCTTGAGTATCTGAAGATTCATTCATGGATATCAGGTCACTTAAGGTAGAGGTAGATTCTTGAATATACGCTATTAGTTTCTCGTTTTTCGACTCAAGTTTCGTAACTCTCATATTTAAGGCTTTATTTTTTGTTATAATCTTAATGTTTTCCTCATATATTCTATCATAAGTTTCATGAATATCTACCTTACTATCAGAATCTTCCTGACTATCACAATCTTCTTTAGAATTCTCACTACTACTTATGCTCTCAGCTTTCTCACTCTTTTTAATCAGATCCATTCTTAATTCTCATAATAAATGTAATATATTTTTCACTTTCCTCACGAGTTGATTTCACACTCTGATTATCCTAGTTGGACTCGTCATCGGTGAGAGTAATATTCATAGTCTTATTCGAATTTCTCCTAACGTAGCCAAAGCCTCGACAATTATGACATCTCACTGATTGAGATCATCTTCTAGACTCACTAAAATCTCCTCGCTATCTCTCTTTAGGTTTCTTTTTATTCCTAAGCATTTTTCGAAATTTTTTAGCAAAGTATGCTAACTCTTCTTCGTTAGGAGAATTTGAATGGGTAGAGACAAAATCTTCGTCTCTAATGGTGTTCAAGGCAATTGACTTTTCAATCTTAGGTTTACCTAATATAAGTTTATAAGTCTGGAGAGATCCAACCAACTCTTCAATCTTAATGAAATCTAAGCCCTTACTCTCATTTAGGGTGTGTTTGAGCCATATTATTTTAGAAGAATATATTCTGAAATAGTATATTGATGGAGAACGTGTGCTTGAAAAAGAAAGAAAAGTTATTG